>ML327856.1:0-16180 GCA_005239505.1 Nicotiana paniculata | reverse complement strand
TCCATTTTAATCTGATTATAACCAGAATATGCATCTAGAAAGCTTAATAGTTCATAACCTGCGGTAGCATCAATCATTTGATCTATATGAGACAATGGGAATGATCTTTGGGGCATTCTTTGTTTAAATCAGTATAATCTATGCATACTCTCCACGTGCCATTCTTTTTAGGTACTACCACGATGTTTGCCAATCAGTTAGGGTGTGTTACCTCTCGTATCAAACCAATCTTCAAGAGTTTATGTACCTCTTCGTCGATCACTTGGTTCTTGAATGGTCCTTGCTTTCTTTTCTTCTGCTTAACAGGTACGAAGGATAGATCTTCATTTAGTTTATGATTCATCACTTCTGGTGGGATGCCTGTCATATCTGAGTGGGACCACGCAAAACAGTCTGTGTTAGACTTTAAATAATCAATTAACTTACCTCTTCGAGTGAGGTTTAGCCCCGTGCCTATATACACTTTCTGCTCAGGTTTTTGTTCAGATAACGGAACAGCTTCGAGCTCCTCCGTAGTTGTTATGATGTGCTCATCTTCCTCCGATTCATGAATGACGTTTGGTCTGGAATCCGCATCCTTGTGGTATAGTAGACCTTCCGTGGTAACTTGACTCTTCTTCTCGTAAGTATTTTCTTTCGTGCCTATTTCAACAATAATATCTTTCGTACCTATTTGGGCAGTAATTTTTTTTATGTCTGTTTGGACGGTGTTACATGTTTGGGAGATTTCCTTATCTCGTAATTCTTCCACCTCTATTTTCTTGTTGTAGTGTACCATAAAATTTATATTTTTTGCGGTCTGCTGATCTCCTTTGATTTGTTGAATCCCCCATTCAGAGGGAAATTTAATTACCTGATGCAACATGGAGGGTATCGCTTTCATGTCGTGGATCCATGGCCTTCCAATGATCACGTTATAAGCCATGTGAGTATCGATGACTTGGAACCTAGCTCTTTTGATCACCCCCTCAGCATAAGTGTTAAGCTCAATTTCTCCTTTTGTTATAACCGTAGAGTTATCAAACCCTGATATGGCTCATGCTTTTGGGATTACTTGATTCCCCAGTAGCATTTCTTCCACGACTCTTAGCAAAATGATATTGACTGAACTGCCTGGATCAATCAACACTCTTTTTACGTTAGTGTCATGAATAAGTAAAGATATTACCAGAGCATCGTTGTGCGGAAGCATTAATCCGCTGATATCTGCATCATCGAAGGTTATATCATCTTCTCCACGAGCCCGTTTCCCATGTGTAATTGTGAACTTTGTGGTTGTTTTGCAAATCACTCCGTTTACTTCTTCACCCCTGTGTATTACGTTAACGGTTCGTTTTGGAGAAGGAGGCTTTGGGGGCTCCTGCCTGTTCCTCATATATGCCTGTTTACCTTTATCACTAAACAATTCTGTTAAATAGCCCTGTTTTAATAAATTTTCTACTTCACCTTGTAAAAATCTGCAATCCGCAGTTTTGTGCCCATGATCGTTGTGAAATTCACACCAGTGATCTGGGTTTCTTCTATTTGGATTTGACCGCATCTCTTTGGGCCACTTAACCTTGTCTCCCATGTTCTTCAATATTGAGAGAAGTTCAGTAGTACTTACGATAAAGGTATGATCCCCAATTTGAGTACTACCTCTAGGTCGTTCATCTCGATCTTTTCTGGATCTAGACGAGGATGATATTACATCTCTTCCTTGTAATCTATAGTCCGACCTAGTGTTTTCGAACCTGGGGTGGATATCGCGTCCCGAGGGTCCTAAGAAAGGATCGTACCTGTTTTTACATGATCTTCTATCTGATTCAGGACGTTTGGATCTGGAATGATCTTCATCTCTCGAATGAGCAATGATATCTTCTTCTATTCTGAGTTTAGTGATGTACCTGTTATATGCATCGTCCCATGTTGTGGAGGGGAATTCTCTTAGATTCTCCTTAAGTCGCCTGGTGGCTTCTGAGCTTTTATCGTTCAAGTTCCTTGCAAATACCATGTCTGCCAATTATCAGGCACCCTGGGTAACTGCATTCTTTCTCGTTGAAACCTGTCTACAAACTCACGGAGTAGTTCCGTGTCTCCTTGTTTTATTTTGAATATGTCTTCCATTCTCTTCTCAACTTTTTGTGCACCAGAGTGTGCTTTTATAAATGAATCTGCAAGCTCAGCAAAAGAGTCAATAGAATTTTCAGGGAGAAGAGAATACCAGGTTAGAGCCCCTTTGGTAAGTGTTTCCCCAAATTTTTTGACAAGGACTGATTCAATCTCTTGTTTCGTTAAGTCGTTGCCTTTTACCCCAGTTGTGAAAGCAGTCACATGGTCGCGTGGGTCAGTTGTTCCATCATATTTGGGAATGCCAGGCATTTAAACTTATTGGGTATAGGCAAAGGTGTCGCACTTGGCTTCCACGGTTGTTGAGAATATCTATCAACATCGATGCCTTTGATGACAGGTGGTACACCAGGAATTTGTTCGATGCGATCGTTCTGCTCCTTCATCTGTTTCTGCATGGTTAACAGTAAATTTTGTAATTCTGAGTTATTAGATATACCTGGTCTCATTTCGAGAGATTCATTAGGAATATCTCATCTTCCTAAGTTTGCCAACCCAGGTTGAGGATTTTCCATGGTGATGGTGTTATTGGGGGGTGGCGTTGGCGGTGTAGGCAATGCTGCTGGTAATCCTCTTGCAAATTCTTGCAAAGCTTGGCTCACATACTCTGCAATCATTTGCTTTACATGATCTTGTTCCACAGTTTGATCATTATTACCATGGTTGTTATTGGATCTTTCTGGGGATTGTTCCCTCGAACCACGTGGGGTTCCTGAAGGTGATGGAACCGAGGTTCCACTTCTTTGATGTTTGTTGTCGTTGGGGTTTGACATAATTCAAAGGATATCACTTGGAAAGTAAACAAAGATTATCAGGTTCCCGGTAACGGAACCAGTTTGTTTAACCAAAGAATTAGACCCTTTGACTAAAGCTTATTTTTAAGATGAATACGGGTTAGTGATAATCAAGATAATGGGAAAAATGAATGATACACAATATTACAGAAATAAAAGACCGAAGTTGATTGTATTCGAGAATCAGATGCCTTTACAAGTTGTATTCCCCTCCCTTATATAAGAGATTCTTATAACGTATGGCTCCTGCTATGGCTACTCATTAATGACTAATTATGACATTAATGAGGCATTACAAAGGATAACGGTAATAGGGGTTCAGTTACATAACGTTCGAGTAATCAATTGTGGGTCCTTGAATCTGCCCGTAGCTTTGTCTAGATTCATTTTGACCGTGCCTCTCTCCCATTTTGATCAAGTTGAATTTTCCGTGGTTGATAAGTTCGTGGATTTACTGAACCGTGCCTCTTTGTACCGTACCTCTTCAAAGAGTTACGTCCAACTGTCGTGTTTTTCTGTGTCCACGTGACTGGCTGAGTTGTCAAAAGTTGGCTTACGTGTGAAACTTTTTTTTACCAATACAATACCCACAAGACTTTAAGGAAATATGGAAAGGACCTTGAACACAATTTACAATGTTCAGACTGAGAACATGAATCCAAATTTGGCAGGAAATGATACAATACGGAATGAGACACAAGATAAAGCAGGAGCTGGGCACATTCCTATGGCACTACAACTCACTGCAGAACAATACAATCATATCATGAGGCTGCTCAATCAAGGACCACCATAGACACAAGAAAACATGGAAAATGTAGTTGGTATAGCACATTCCATTCTAGCTTTCATAGAAAAGGGACACTGGATAATTGATATAGGAGCTACCAATCATATGGTAGTAGATCTAAACATATTGACTGATGTTAGGACAATGAGTTCTGATTGTAGCAGCAAAGTACACTTCCCAATAAAAATGTCTCTAATATATCACACATTGGAAATCGTAGATAATAATGTGTTGTTTGTCCCAGATTTTCAATATAACCTTCTGCTTGTTTCAAAGGTAACAAGAGAGGTTCATTGTTTTATGACTTTTTATCCTGACTTCTGCTTATTCCATGAGCTTTTTAGTGGGAAGGTGAAGGGATTGGTAGGGAAAAGGAAGGCCTCTACCTACTAGTACCACAAGACACTGTTAGGTCTGGAACTGAGAAGAGGGTAATACCTAAAGATTTTTGTTGTGCAAGAAGCATATGGATATGTCTCAGCGTGGCACAGGAGACTAGCACATTCTTCTGGAAACTAACTGAAGTAATTACTTGGATGTAAGGTTGAAAGTTACAAGAATGTAATTGATAGTTGTGATATTTGTCTATTGGCTAAGCAAACTAGATTACCTTTTCCTTCTAGTAGCAATAAATCAAGAAGAGCTTTTGAATTTCTTCACTTCGATGTATGAGGACCCTATAACACACTGACTTTTGATGGCAATAGTCTTTTCTTGACTATTGTAGATGACTTCTCTCGAGTAACATGGATATTCTTGCTGAAATTTAAGAGTGGCGTGTTTTTTTGTGCTAAAAAGTTTCTTCTGAATGATACATACTCAATTTGGTGCCATAGTGCAAACTATAAGAACTGATAATTGTAGTGAACTAGTAAGTACAGACATGCAGAAATTAGTCAAAGGATTAGGCATTGTATATCAGAGAACTTGTGTATACACACCTCAATAGAATGGAGTGGCTGAGAGGAAGCACATGCATCTCCTTGAGGTTTCTAGAGCAATCAGGTTTCAAGGGCACATACCAATCCAATTCTGGGTTCCCTGTGTTCTAAAAGCAGCATACATCATCAACAGATTACCATCTACTATGCTAGCACACTGCCAAGACTTGACAAATTTGATAGCAGGGCCATTAAGTCAGTTGTTATGGGATACTCGGCAGTCACTAAGGGGTATGTTCTATACGACTTTGCAAAGAAAAAATATTTGTCAATCGAGATGTGATATTTAAGGAAAATGTTTTTCCCTTTAAAGACATTTAGGAGCAAACATCACAACATGAGGATCAGGGTTCACTTTTATTTTTTAAGGATTTCCACTTACCTACTAATGAGGTAGATCCTGACTTGTCTGGTCCTCTGGATTCTTCATTAGAGGAAGACTTAGCTGAACATGTTGACCTTGCAGAGGTTGATAATCCTCCTTCAATTCGTGAAGCAACTGCAGCTGATATTTCCTTAGGATCATCACAAGATATACATGATATTACAGTTGTCCCAAGCTCTTCTGCAGCACCAGAAACTTCTCTAAGGAAGTCACAAAGGCATATCAAGGAGCCTATTTGGCTATCTGACTATGTTACACCTCATAACAAGGCTAATGCAGTACTTTATCCTATTGAGAATTACTTGTCCTATGCAAAATTATCTGCAACCTATTAAGCCTATCTGGGAGCTTTCTCTTCTACTGTTGAACCAAGTTATTTTCAAGAGGCATGTAAGGATCCCAGATGGGTAGAAGCTATGAAAGTTGAAATTAAATCACTACAAGACAACAAGACCTAGGAATTGGTCAAGCTGCCACATGGAAGTCTGGGGTTGGATGTAGATGGGTATACAAGGTGAAGTTGAAAGCTAATGGGGATGTTGAGAGGTTCAAGGCAAGGATGGTAGCCAAAGGCTACAACCAGAAAGAAGGCCTTGACTACCAAAAAACTTTTTCTCCGGTGGTTAAAATAGCAACTATTAGGACTTTACTTTCACTAGCAGCACGGCACAACCGGCACATATATCAACTAGATGTATACAATGCTTTATTAGAAGGGGACCTTCATGATGAAGTGTACATGGAATCCCTCGGGGATTTTCAAGTCAGAGGGAGAATACTATGGTTTGCAGACTTATCAAATCCCTTTATGGGTTGAAACAAGCCAGCAGACAATGGAACCTAAAACTGACAGAGGCGTTCCTACAGTATGGTTTTACCCAAAGTAGTCTAGATCATTCCTTATTCATCAAACAACAAGATGAGGACATTGTCATTCTATTAGTCTATGTAGATGACATGTTGATGACAGGAAACAATTTGAGGTTGATTGAGGAAACCAAGAATTTATTACACAAAGCATTCAAGATCAAAGATTTGGGTAACCTAAAGTTTTTCCTGGGAATGGAGTTCAACAGGTCAAAGAAGGGGATTCTAGTTAATCAAAGAAAGTATGCTTTGGAGATAATTTCAGAACTGGCCTTGGAAGTGCAAAGCCAACATGGACACCTCTTGAGGCTATGTCAAACTAACAGTTCCAGAATATGACAAGCTAATTGGCAAAGAAGATGATCAGCTCCTAGAAGATAAAAGACAATATCAAAGGTTAGTAAGAAAACTACTATATCTTATATTAACTAGCTCTGATATTGCATTCTCAGTACAGACCCTCAGCCAGTTCCTGCAACAACCAAAAAGATCTCCTTGGGAAGCTATAGTGAGAGTTGTGAAGTATGTCAAGAGGGACCAGGTTTAGCAATCCTACTAAGTCGCACCAGATCAAACAAGTTGAGTGTCTTCTATGATGCAGACTGGACATCATGTCCAAACACAAGGAAGTCAACGACTGGCTTTCTAATCAAATATGGAGAGTCATTGATCTCCTAAAAGTCAAAGAAACAAAGTACTGTGTCTAAAAGCTTAGCGGAGACAGAGTACAAGAGCATGGCAAGTGCTATATCAGAGTTGATGTGGGTTGCAGCCCTATTGAAGGAACTAGGAGCAGAGATTACATTACCAGTTGATATGTACAATGACAGTAAAGCAGCAATACAGATAGCAGCAAATCTTATATTCCATGAGAGGATGAAGCCTATAGAAATAGATTGTCATTTCATCAGACAAAAGATTCAATAAGGTCTGGTGAAAACTCATCATATAGGCACAAAGGATCATGAAAAAGATATTCTAACAAAGGTGTTACCAAGAGCTCAACATGAACATCTAGTTGGCAAGTCGGGAGTGCCGAATGATTTTGCACCCACCAGCTTGGGGAGGGGGGTGTGAAAATAGGAGTAAGATGACAGCTGCCATAGGAGTTAGTTGGAGTTAGTTTTTAATGTGTATATGTAGCTAAGATGTAAAGATACTAATCCGATACATTCTGTACAGAAATATAATTTCTCTCCGAAATGTTCTCTCCTCTGGTCCTTCATCTCTAATGGCAGATTCCATTTGTATGAGCTCAAATCTTCACATACTTAAGTCTCTGATAATGTGTTATGTGTTTGTTGTACACCAGTAGCTTTCCTGCGAGCCTCACAGCTCCTCTGCTACGTAGGCATAACTGAGGCAGAAACCTCAAAATTAAGTTGTGGGTGGGGAAGATATCGTAACTTCTCTATTATCGTCTTATTCTTAATCCTCAACGATAACCAACTTAATTAAGTTACTGATCTGGCTTGGAATGAACATGGCTATAAATGATAATTGTACGTAATTATGGGGTCGTTCACATAAGGGACAACATAGTAGTAATTCACAATGCAATCTAATTAACCAAGCTTCGTTTTTGAACCTCAACGCTTTTAATAGAATTCAAATTCTTTATCTAGATAGACCATCTCCTTTGGTCCTTTTTGTGTCAGAACAATGATCCGAGGAATAAATCAGAGATGCCAAATTTAAATAGCAGTCCACTCAATCACTTAAATTATATATAATATATGTATAAGTCATATATAATATGTGTATAATTTATGTATATAGGAAAGAAACTAAATAGTAAATCTAACAGACTATTTGTATAACGATTATAGAAATCGTTCAAAATTGAAGGTAAAATACGGGATTACTAGGACCTAATAATTCCTCCCCCGTAAAAATAGACATAATAGAGTTTTTCTCGAATCACTCCGGGGGAAAATACAAAACCAGGCACCAACACTCCCACAATTGATCACAAACTAAACCTTAGGAACTAATATAATATAATTGAAGAAAGATCCACCACGATAACATTAAAGCAAATAATCTTCAAATTTTATGTTGTTTAATTTCACTAGCTTTAAGCAAACTTCCAAGTAATACTATAGGGAGACACAAATCTAGACCTCCTCTGCAAACAACAAAATATTGCCCATATTTGACAATTACAATATGAGACAATCTTTTTTGCACCATTCGTCTACAAGTTATGTTAAAGAAAGAAAGACTCCCTCCTGTTACATTTAGGGCTCTCAAAAGAATTAAGCTTAGTTAGACCGTACAATATGATAACAAGGGGAACTATATATTTCTTATGTTTAACTTGGAGTTGAAGTTGAAGTTTTTTCAAATTAGTAAAGTTTGAACATATTATTTGTATAGCTAGATTTTGAATTTGTTTAGTTTCAATGTGTTCTTAAGTTTCAATATGTTCTAAAGTATGCACCTTTAGCTGCCACAGATGATTTCTTACCTTCCACATCAAATGGTCCCCTGCAGTGGTGGAGCCACATGCACCCGAGGGGTGTCACCGGAAAATTACACTATTTAGCTCGTTAGTTATTTTTTAAAATATGTATATGATTTCTTGGTGAGTTTATTTCTTCATATTTTGATTCTCCTTAATGAAAATCCTGGTTCCGCCACTGGTTATCTGAATTATTATATTTATATTTGACTCCCTTTTGGAAAGTATTTTTATCGTTTGATCAATGTAAATTGTCTTACCGACATTATGAGAAAACAGTGGCTTTTGAACAACTGAAATTTAGGCCAATGTTTCTGAAATTTAATTGCACCAATGAATAGGAAGTCTGTATACAAGTGTTAGCTTCAAAACAATAGTAAAAAAGATATATAGAGGAATTTCTTTTCTGTTGAAATAGGGCAGACAGTTTGTTGGACAATGAAAGTCACATGATTAAACTGCCTATGTTTGCAACTGGACTCTTTCATGTAATAAGAAAGGGAAGATGTAATAAGACTCTTTAAAATGACACATATATAATTTCATATCTGCATGCCCCTACTTCAATTATCATGTCCTAGCAGCTGGTACTACCTACCATCTCTTCTTTTACTTTAAATGCATTTTTTGAAATATTAAATTAGTTCATGCATCTACTTAATTCCATGATTCATTTACTAATGTACTTGTTTTGTATTCCAATTAAGGTACTCTAAGCTTGTTTATGCAAAACATCATGACATTGCACATGATAAATGAAAAATAATTTGTGTCCAATCTGTTTTCCTCTCCGTTAAAGGAAAATAACTGACCTAGCTGTTTTAATTTTTCAGTTCACTGAAGATTTTCCATGTCTGCCTAACATGATTTCTTCTTGATACAGAGTTTCTGTCCTGTCTTTCCATCTTTATTTCATTCTCTCTGTTAAAGGAAAATAATTTCCTTGTCTCATTCTATTCAATCCAAACACTTCTTCAAAAGTGCTTGTTATTAATTATTAGTCCTTGACATACCATGCAATTTAACATGACATGTTTCACTTCCCTTATTTTTCTTCAAGAATATCATATGTTCTTTGTGTGGCCATGAAGATCCATATATTCTCATCTTTTATTGACCACAACAGATATAGCTTATAAATTATTCAGCCCAAAGTTTAAAGCCATTATCATTTTATATATAACAGATATTAAATGTTGTTCTTCATGAAGAATACTGGAAAAGTAGCAGCAAACAATAGGGTGCTGCTGGCCGAGGAAAAGAAGCTAAATAGCAGTGGCCGAGTTTGGGTTCCAGTGTCAGCATTGTGGCCGTGGGAGCTCAACAAACTAGGAAATTCAAAAATGAGATCAGGGAAATTTCCGGTTTCAGGCAAATCCATATTGGTGTTATGCATTGCAAGCTTTCTGGCTGGATCAATCTTTAGTAGCCGAATATGGACTCAACCTAATTCTGAAATGAATAATGATCTTGTGATCCCCACCATTTTCAACCATGAGAAACTTAGAACCATTTCACGTGAATGTGATCCCAAGCGTGTAAGCTTAATTTCAAAAACAACTACTATGGTTGTCATGACAAATATTGACTTTTGATTTTCTTTATGCAGAAATTAGCCGAAAGCAATTCAAGAGACATCATGGGAGAAGTTAAGAAGACTCATCAAGCTATTCAGTAAGCACAGGCTCAAATCCTCAAGTCAATGCCTATATAGTCTATCTTCTAATTCTCTTTTCTTTTTTTTTCTTTTTTTTAAATTATGAATACAACAACAACCAAGTATAATTCCAATAGTGGGGTGGGGTATGGGGAGGATAGTGTGTACGCAGACATTATCCCTATCCTGGGGTAAAGAGGTTGTTTCCAATAGACCTTCGCATCCTTCCCTCCAAGAACTCCCCACCTTACTCGAACTCACAACTTCACCTTTGTCTTTTTTAAAATTATGAATGTTGGGTTCAAATTAACAGATCACTTGATAAAAGTATATCAACATTGGAGAATGAACTGGCAATAGCTCGGACAAGGCAAACAGTCAGCCAAAATGCAAAGGAAAACAGAGCTTCAAATCACACCACACCGAATAAAGCATTCATCGTGGTGGGAATTAATACCGCATTCAGCAGCAGAAAAAGACGCGATTCTCTCAGAGAAACTTGGATGCCTAAAGGTCTTCAATTAATTAATAGCCTATTTCCTACCTTCTTCTATTATAGTTTGAGATATATGCATGAATCTGATTATTGTATTCCATTTAATTGGCAGGAGATAAGCTAAGGAAACTAGAGAAAGAGAAGGGAATCGTGATACGGTTTGTGATAGGACACAGTGCTACACGAGGAGGTGTTCTTGATCGTGCCATTGATAGTGAGGATGCTCAGTACAAGGATTTCCTTCGACTTGACCACGTTGAGGGTTATCATGAGCTGTCCACCAAGACAAGATTGTATTTCTCTAAAGCTGTCTCCATTTGGGACGCTGACTTCTACGTTAAAGTGGACGATGATGTCCATCTCAACTTAGGTAATTTACACGAGACTGACGAGAGTTTAAGTTCTATATATTAATAGTGTATAAATTTGTTACATCTTTAAGTTAAGTTGACCTATAAGATCAGATAGTTATCGTAACCTGAAAATAGTGTAATAAGTCGCTATAGTTGGTGAAATTAAACTAATACACTATACTCCCTCCGTTCCAATTTATATGAACATATTTGACTGGACACGGAGTTTAAGAAAAAATGAAGACTTTTTGAATTTGTGGTCCTAAACAAGTCAAAAAGGGGCTCGAGTATTTGTGTGATTATAAAAACTTTTCATTAAGGGTGGAATTGTAAGTTTAAGCTAAATTATTTCCAAATTTAAAAAGGGTCATTCTTTTTTGAACGGACCAAAAAGGAAATAGATTCACGAACGGAGGGAGGGAGTAGTACTTTATTGATTTCCATAAATGCATGCATAAGTTTAATTGTCGCAACCCTGTGCAGGTATGCTTGCGAGCACATTAGCAAAATACAAATCCAAACCAAGAGTCTACATTGGGTGCATGAAGTCAGGGCCAGTTCTTTCTCAAAAGTGAGTCATCTGTCATATAATTTTCCATAAAACGTAAACATAATTTCCATCTCGAAAAAGTTAAAAAAGGAGTGTACGTGGGTGATGATGATTGATTCTGCAGAGGAGTAAGGTATGAGGAGCCCGAATATTGGAAATTTGGAGAAGAAGGGAACAAGTATTTCAGGCATGCCACAGGTCAAATATATGGCATCTCCAGAGACCTTGCTTCCTACATCTCCATCAACTCGTAAGTTCTCTTTAATTTAAACATATTGCACATGACATATGTATAACTGTAATTGAAACAGGGGGATATTACATAGATTTGCAAATGAAGACGTATCATTAGGATCATGGTTAATTGGACTGGAAGTGGAGCATGTGGATGAGCGTTCAATGTGCTGTGGAACACCTCCAGATTGTGAGTGGAAGGCCAAAGGAGGGAATATGTGTGTAGCATCATTTGATTGGTCATGCAGTGGGATATGCAAGTCGGTAGAGAGGATGAAACATGTGCACCACTCATGCGGCGAAGCTGATGCAGCTCTTTAATTTGGAATCTTCCTCTCTCATGACTACTTTACTAGGATGAGATTTATTGGAGACAACTTAATTAATTATCCACTTAGAATTTCCTTTCGATTAATAATTAATTACTTGCGCAATGCAGTTCTTATTTTGCCACTACCATTTGTATTTCACTCTTTTCTGGCCTTGTCTTTACAGTGCCAAAGTATCTCTTTTAATTAATTAAGGCCTCATTTGTTTTTTTAAGATTAAAACGTCTTAATCTGAATACAGATGTGAATATCAAGATATATATATATTAAGATTAAAATATCTGAATCTGAATACACATTTGAATATATTAAGATCAGAATAGAAATAATTAAGACTGTTTGATTTTTAACATCTGAATGTATAAAATTTATCTTTATTTGAAAATTAATAAACATAAAATTCAAATGAAATACTAACTGATCTAATATTCTATCAATAAAATATATAATTTTTTAAAATATGATAGTTGTTGATGGTGATGGCTAACGGGTGAATGCCGACTAGAAGCGGTGATTGGTGATAGTTTTGGTTGATGACGGTGGTTCATGCTAGTAGCTAGTAGTGATTGGTAGTGGTGGCGATTATGATTGAGGATGGTGGTGTGGGTGGTGATAGTTAATAATGGTGGGTGGTGGTAGTAGTTGTGACTGAGAAAGATGGTGAGTGGGTGGGTGGTGGTCGGTTATAATTGTTAGTTTAGTAGTCAAATAAGAGTAAATAACTTTAACCTTAATCCTATATGTATTAGGAGTATGACATGTATTATTTATATATAGGGCTCATTGTATTGTGTGAATAATATATTATTTTCTTCCGTGCTTTCTCACATGGTATCAGAGCAATCGTGAGAGATTTATCGCTGTGCATCAATTCCAGCGACTCCGGGAAGAGAAATCAATTAACCGAGGTCTGCCGCAGTAAAAAAAAAGCTATTTTTTATCAGTGTTGTGCAAAAACCAACACCACCACTAAGTAGATCGGCCTCCAGCGACCAACCCTAGAAAATATCTCCGCCGAAAAATCCTTCACGCGCTCCCACGCGCCACCAGCAGTTTTTTTCCAGCGAGCGCGTGACACCCACGCGCCGGCGCGTGCGACCTTCTCTGGCCATTTTTTGGCCACGCTTCTTGAGGACATCCTACTCGGCCATCAAATCCGAGTCTATTGGTACTATTTTCGATAGATTCCGACGACTTTGAAATTTTCCGGCAAGCTACAGTGCTTTCCGGCGCGTGTACCCTTTTTCCGGCCAGTTTTTGAATTTTGTTTTTCAGACGGCATGTTCTTGAGGTATTTCCGAGCCTACCCATCCACGGTTTCACCCAAATCCGACGATTTTTTTTATTTTTTAATTTTTTCGGCGACAGAAACACCAGATTCCAGCGACTGTTTCTGATTTTTCCGACACAAGTGTCCAAATTTTTTTTTGTGTTATTTGCTCTACTTTTATAGGCCTCTCTTCACTCTAACAATATCTTTTGGAGTTGATATTTTCGGGTCTAAAAATCAGGGTTCTGGCAGTTCCGGTATTATGATTACCTCAGAACCTTTAATGGGAGGTTCAAACTACTTAGCTTGGGCTTCATCTGTCGAGCTGTGGTGTAAAGTTCAAGGTGTTCAAGATCATCTAATTCAGAAGTCTAGAGAAGGAGATGAAAAGGCCAAAGAACACTGGGAGAAGATCAATGCTCAATTATGCAGTACTCTGTGGAGATCTATTGATTCCAAGTTGATGCCTTTGTTTCATCCATTCCAGACATGTTATTTGGTTTGGGAAAAGGCTCGTTCTTTATACACTAATGACATATCTCGTTTCTATGATGTGATATCGCGGATGACAAATTTAAAGAAACATGAATTAGATATGTCTACTTACTTGGGACAAGTACAGGCAGTCATGGAGGAATTTGAGAAGTTGATGCCAGTTTCTGCTAGTGTTGAGAAGCAACAAGAGCAGCGACAAAAGATGTTTCTAGTTCTTAATCTTGCTGGACTTCCTAATGATCTTGACTCAGTACGCGATCAGATTTTGCCTAGTCCGACTGTCCCCACAGTTGATGAATTATTCTCTCGATTACTTCGCCTTGGTGCAGCACCAAGTCACCCAGTAAGCTCATCACATACACTTGACTCATCTATTCTCGTATCCCAGTCAGTGGACCATCAGGCATCTCAACCTATGGAAAATAGACGAGGATGAGGTCATTTTGGAAGTCCCCGACCCAAGTGCTCTTATTGTCATAAACTTGGACACACTCGTGACGTGTGCTATTCTTTACATGGTCGTTCACCCAAAAATGCTTATGTTGCTCAGACCGAGACTACAGGTAACCAGAGACTTTCTTTATCTGAAGGGGAGTATAATGAGTTCCTTCAGTACCGAGCAAGTAAGCAGACATCTCCACAAGTAGCTTCTGTTATTCAGACTGATATTTATGTTGCTGGTAATTCTTTTGCTTGTGTTTTCCAGTCTAGTACTCTTGGACAATGGGTTGTGGACTCGGTCGCTTCTGATCATATCTCTGGTAATAAATCACTTTTGTCAAATATTTCATATTCACAGTCTCTTCCCACTGTTACTTTAGCCAATGGGTCTCAAACTAAAGAAAAAGGAGTTGGACAAGCGAATCCTCCACCCTCTGTCACTCTAGATTTCGTTTTTTATGTCCCTGGATGTCCTTTTAATCTTGCATCTGTTAGTCGTTTGACTCGTGCCCTCCATTGTGGTATATATTTTATTGATGATTCTTTTATTATGCAGGACCGCAGTACGGGACAGACGATTGGAACAGGACTTGAATCAGAAGGCCTTTACTACCTTAACTCACTCAATTCCTCCAAGGCATGTCTAGTTACAGATCCTCCAGACCTAATTCACAGACGTTTAGGACATCCAAACTTATCCAAGCTTCAGAAGATGGTGCCTAGTTTGTCTAGTCTATCTACATTAGAGTGTGAGTCATGTCAACTTGGGAAACATACTCGAGCCTCCT
Source organism: Nicotiana paniculata (assembly GCA_005239505.1). Taxonomy (NCBI): domain Eukaryota; kingdom Viridiplantae; phylum Streptophyta; class Magnoliopsida; order Solanales; family Solanaceae; genus Nicotiana; species Nicotiana paniculata. The sequence goes on along the minus strand of ML327856.1, from coordinate 1,217 downwards.
TTCCTCGTAGTATTGAGAGTCATGCAGAGTCTGTTTTTTCTTTAGTTCATTCTGATATATGGGGTCCGAGTAGAGTCAGTTCAACCTTGGGATTTCGTTATTTTGTTAGTTTCATTGATGATCATTCAAGATGTACTTGGATTTTCTTAATGAAAGATCGTTCTGAGTTGTTTTCTATATTCCAGAATTTTTGTGCTGAAATTAAAAATCAATTTGGTGTTTCTATTCACACTTTTCGCAGTGATAATGCCTTAGAATATTTATCCTCTCAATTTCAGCAGTTTATGACCTCTCAAGGAATAATTCATCAGACCTCTTGTCCTTATACCCCTCAGCAAAATGGGGTTGCAGAGAGAAATAATAGGCACATCATTGAGACTGCTCGCACACTTCTCATTGAATCTCATGTTTCGCTGCGTTTTTGGGACGATGCAGTTCTCACAGCTTGTTATTTGGTTAATCGGATGCCTTCATCTCCCATCCAGAATCAGATCCCGCATTCGGTGTTGTTTCCTGAGTCACCCTTATACTCTCTTCCCCCTCGTGTTTTTGGGAGCACTTGTTTCGTACATAACTTAGCCCCAGGGAAAGATAAATTAGCTCCTCGTGCTCTCAAGTGTGTCTTCCTTGGTTATTCTCGTGTTCAGAAGGGATATCGTTGTTACTCACCTGATCTTCGTAAGTACCTTATGTCAGCAGACGTCACATTTTTTGAGTCCAAACCTTTCTTTACTTCTTCTGACCACCTTGATATATCTGAGGTCTTACCAATACCGACCTTTGAGGAGGTTACTATCGCTCCTCCTTCACCTTCCGCCACAGAAGTCTTACCCATTCCAACTATCGGGGAGTCTAGTGTGTCTCCTCCTACATCCCCACCACTCTTGACTTATCATCGTCGTCGTCACCAAGCATCCGANCTACTGTTGGTTGTCGCTGGGTATATGCCGTCAAGGTTGGTCCGGATGGCAAGATTGATCGCCTTAAGGCCCGCCTTGTTGCCAAGGTATATTCTCAGATATTCGGGCTCGATTACAGTGATACCTTCTCTCTCGTGGCTAAGGTAGCATCGGTTCGTCTTTTTCTATCCATGGTTGTTGTTCTCCATTGGCCTCTCTATCAGCTGGACATTAAGAATGCTTTTTTGCACAGTAACCTTGAGGATGAAGTTTATATGGAGAAACCACCTGGGTTTGTTGCTCAGGGGGAGTCTCATG
>ML327855.1:0-56866 GCA_005239505.1 Nicotiana paniculata | reverse complement strand
CCAAATGATTGAAATAAGACAGCAACCAAAAACCAAGTCTTTTTGGAAAGAAAATCACAGCTACAAGACAACCTAAGCTCAGATTGTTTCCCACTCCTACTGTAAAATCCTTTTCACTTTTGTTTTCTATGTTTTTAGTAGTCAAAGTTGTAATTTTCAGTCCAAGGGATTCAGAGAAGAATCTAGGGACATTTGGGATGGGATATGCTTAGCATATTCCCTATCCTAAATGAGCTGAAAAGGGTACAGGTACAGCTGTCAACCCTATCCTTCTGGGACAGCTGTATCTTCCAGAACATTCCCACCCCTTGAAATTCCCCTTCTATCCCTAAAGTATCTGATTTCCTGATATTTATCTAATCTAGAAGGTTCTTTTGGGTGACAACTAATTGTTCTTAACTAAGGTTGAGTCAATTAGATGAAGATTAGTTGATTAAATTANCTTAAGCTTAGTTAATTGATCTTAACTAGTTATCTAGGACTTAGATCAACTATGTTGTTTAGATGATTAAAGAAAATTAAGTCTACTAGTTAAGTGTGACTTATTGCCTAATTAATTTAAACTCAAATTGACCACTATTTGAATTAAAATCAGTAGGTAATTGGTTGAAACAATTTCATTAAGTGTAATTAGGCTTATCCATTAACTCTTAATCAATTGAGTGATTAATCCTATGAAACTGAACTTTTAAACTATTTTGATCGTTCTAGGATCTTAGTTTGATTAAAGAAAGTTAGTTAGGTTAATAATTAGGCANTTATACTGTTATTTAGTTCACATGTATACTTAATTAGTTGTGTATGATTGTCTAATTAGATTATTATTTAATTTCTTAGTCATGATGGATGGTTAACCCTAGATTACACTAAACTCAGAAGATTAATTAGAGTAAACAATTAATTGAGGGTGGGAAGGAGCGATAGTGAAGGTAGTTTAAAAACACACTAAGCGTGAATCAAATAAGTATAATCTTTGGTAAATCAATGGTGACTAACAGGAAAACCTAAAAATGATTAATCATGGTTGCAAAGACAATCTGGAATTGCGTAATGTGTTAAGTATTACATCAATTGAAAACAATGTGAATCAAAACAGAAAAGTCATATATGCAGTCAATGACGAAACCTAAATTAGGAGGTATGATTGATAAGGAAAACCTAATTACTTAATATGACAAGAACAAGAGTCATGAAACATACTCAAAATTGAGATGACAAGGAAAAATATACACAGGTGGGGGAAGAAAACAACAGATCTACACACATCTTCAAAAAATCACTAAATCTAGACAGGTTCATGCCAATAAACCCAAAACAGTTAGAAAGGGAAGGGGCAGTAGCATTTAGGGACAATCAGTAAAGAAGAAAAACCTAAAACTAAAGTCAGTTAAACAAATATCTTGTAACTAACATCATTTAGGAGAATAAACAGAATACCTACAAAATCTAAACCATTAATCCAAACGGAAGACATAGATTGGTAGAAGAAGTTTAATGCTAGCCTAGGCGATTTGTCTTACTAGACAAGTGATTAAAAGAAACAAAGGGGGGAGGCGTACCAGTCAGATAGAACAATTTTGGCCGGATTCTCCGGAGTTTGGCCGGACTTCGGTGGGTTTGAAAACGAGTCAAACCCATATGAATCAATTGCTCTTGTCAAGAGCAACTGATTCATGCAGGTCCGAGCCGTTGAAGGCCCTTGAATCAGTGCGCATGGGAGACTTAGGGTTCTGGAATCTCATATCTGAAATTGGGTTTTTGGGGTGGTTTTTTGAAAAGACTAATAACGAGAGGTGGTTTAGGAGGTGATGGGGTTGTAAGGTAGAGATTTGGGGCTGATTGGAGTGGTTATGGTGGCCGGACGGCGGTGGGGTTTCAGGGGCGGCTAGGGTTTATGTTAGAGTTCGAGAGAGATGAAGGAGATGGGGGCGGCTAGGGTTTAGGTATGGGGTTGGGTTTCAGATTGAATGAGGGTATGGGGTGGGGTTCAATACTAAAAGGGTGGTCAGTTCCCAGCCGTTGGATCAAAGATAGATCAATGGCTGAGATTGAACTTGGCCCTAAACGGCGTCGTTTTGGTTAAGCTGGGGCAGGCCGGGTGTAAGGGGTTTGGGCTGGGCTGTTTTAGTTTGTAAGGATTGGGTTTGGGCCTGGGTAATTTCAAGCTCAGGCCCGAAATTGGCTTTTTCTCAATAACCTAAATAAGTCCAAATATAATTTAATCCAACAAATGTTAGCAATTAATTTTAAACCTTATTTTCATCTGTTTACATATTAATTAAGAATAAAACAACCAATCATATATTCTTAATTAAATCTATGATTTATCAAATAAAATGATTAATTTTATAGTAATTAGTTATTAAAAACTACATTACGTTAGATATTCGTCATTTGTTTATATTTAAATATTATAAATAATAACTTCATAATGCAAAAAAAAAAAATTAATGATTTTGAAAGATGAATTATGGATATGCAAACAATGCAAATAATTCACAATTAATTACTGAAAAATCAACCAAAATCAATTGATTTATTGGGATATTTATAGGACGATACGGCGAGTAAAAATCACATGCTCACACTAAGTACAACATTCCCGATACTGGACCACGGTTACGAGTAAGTACAACAACTACCCAAAATATGTTTACAACCCACATAGTGTCTACGGAGCCTCTAAGAGTACGGAGAAGAATACATAGACGTGCCGGTAACAAGGCCCCGACTATACCTCAAAAGGAATGACATTAACAAAATGAGTCAACATGATTTACACACAGCCCTAAGAGGAAGTGAGGCTCACCAAGACTACTGAAGAGATGGAGAGAAAAGGCACCACTAACGGCGATCAGCGCTACCTGCTACAAAACCACCTACATCCATTTAAAAGATGTAGCGCCCCCGACAAAAGGGATGTTAGTATCATTGAATAACACTAGTATGTATGAAAAAACCTACTCTAGATAGGATAAACATCAACAGTCAACACAAATAGAGGCATCAGATAACCATACACCGAGGCAAGGAAAAACACAAACAAGAGTTACCACAACCCTCATCCCGTTTTGCCATCTTTTGGTTAATGTACTTTTAAGTTCATCTTGTTATTATTATTACTGATCCACCGTGTCGTTGTCACAGGGAGTCCGATCTCTGCCCGATAGGCTAAGCCATCCTAGGTGAGGTCCGAATTTTAATCACATCACATATAACCATCGTGGCTTGTTCTCACGGAGTCCAATCTCTGCCCGAATCGGCTAGGCTAACATTATGGCTTGTGCACATCACACGGAGTCCGATCTCTACCCGATTGGCTAGGCCATCTCAACTGTAAATAGTAAGGACAATAATCATCATCAAATCATAAACATATCACAATATCAAGTCATCCATGTGTATGGCATGGAGTCCGATCCCAGCCAGACCGGATAGGCCTTCTCACCTCTAGGAAATTCTCCTGGTACAATTATGGGTGTTTTAGATCACTTACATCAATTTTAACCTTTTTGATCCCCAACACATATTGTTCTTTGATTCGTCTTTCATATCATTAGAATCCTTTGATTCACCTTTCACAACAATTCTTCCTTTAATCCATATTCCATAACCATCCCTTCCATTAATTCATGTTTCACAACAATTCAACCTTATGTTTCGCATTTCACATCATTACCGTCTCTTTACCCACATTTCATATCATAGAAAATTTTGATTCATATTTCGTACCCATCATATGCAAGGATCACATACATAGTAGAAGAAGGAATAAAATGATCACAACTCATATACTCAAGTAGCACAACGATATGGTATCAACATGGAATGACATAGAAGCAAAGATTCCTCAATTAGGCACATAGAACACATAAATTCCATAGATATCCTACAAGAGAATCATACCCGGAAAGTGAGCACCATGGGTTTATCCTATGAGGATTAAAGTTAGCCATACATACCTTGGGTTGGAATTTCTCTATAATTTCTATCCAAAATCACCAAACCTTCTAACGCCTTCAATCGAATTTACAATGTGACACATTCAAACTTAGAGTTAGGAACCTTGAACTCATTTGGGCATTTTATCAACTACTATGTGGTCCTTTAGATTAACTAACCCCTTTTTAGTGAAAGAATGCCTTAGTTTACTTCCCTTTTTCTAGATTATGGAAGATTATTCACATGCATGCAAGGTTTCACTTTTTATTTTCAAGACCCAACCTATGTGTATTTTATTCTTACACAAATCTGAGAAATTAAGGAAATAGGGTGAAGACTTACCTCTTTGTGTGAAGAAGATGACAATAACTTGATAATTTCCGGGCTTGAGTGATTTTGGAAAACCAAATTGGATGATGTTGAAACCTTCTCTCTCAAGAACTCTCTTCTTCTCTCTCTATTTTTGGTCAGAAAATTGTTAAAAATGAAGGGAAAAGGTGTTTTATAAAACAGGGGTTCGGGTTTTAAATTTAAAAAATAGGAGCCCCGACATAGAGATGCGGTCAGGAATGAGATCATATTCCTTCTATGCGGTCCGCATTCTTTTCACATAAATGGCCCTCAAAAGGGGCCAAAAAGGAGATCGGACTGCCCAGGTATGCGACCACTATGCGGTCCACATACCTATTATGCGATCGCATAGTGTGTCGCATAACCTCCCTCACAAAAACCATGGGGCAAGAATGCGACAACTATGCGGCCCGCATTCATGAAATGCGATCGCATTCTAGGCCTCATAGTTGTCCTCAAAATGGACAGCAAACTGTCCAGGTATGCGACCACTATATGGTCTGCATACATGTTATGCGATCGAATAGTGCGTCGCATAATACGAAATTTCTGGAAAATTAATCTTTCAAGTTCTGGGATACTTTTTACTCCAAAATAGGACCTTTTTAAGAATTCCACAGTTATAACAGCACAGGGACCTACTCGGGCATTATTTTTTACATATAAATTTTACGGGTCTTTACATCCTCCCCCACTTAAAAATCGTTCGTCCTCGAATGAGGATCGAGAAATCATTCGTTTTTGAAAACACAATATGCCAACCCCCAATTTATACTAACTCCGATATTTTCTGAAAATTTTGCTAGAGTTTCCTCTGTAAGTAGGCGTATCTACCTGCCAGAGAGCTCCCGAAACACATGTTCTTAACCAATTCCACACATAACTAGTTATTTCATTGCCTTGCACATAATTTGGTCACCTCGACAAGTCCCGTATAATTCAATTACTTCAACATGCCATATACACTTCAATTAATCATTACCAATCTACACTTCAATTAAGCATTTAACCATCACATGAGTTTCACATAATTTCATTTACTCCAAGGGGTTGCACATTACTCAAATAGTCACAACATACAGAATTATGGCACAACTTGAGAAGTTACAATAGTAGAGCAATTAGGGGAAAATGGGGTGCTTTTGCACAAAACTGAACATAAGATATAATTTCTTAGAGATGACGGTTCGCATGATCACTACTAGACTTATTCAAACAAATAGAGATATTTTTCTTTCATTTCATTTTCCGCTTCCCACGTGGCTTCCTCAACTTGCTGACTTCGCCACAACACTTTAACTGAAGCAATTTATTTTTTCCTCATACGATAATTCTTCATTAACTTCAATAGTCTCAACTGGTACGATGGATGATGGATCTCCAACCACTTTCTTCAACATTGACACATGGAACACTGGGTGCACTAATGACATCTCAGGGGGCAATTCCAGCCTATAAGCCACCTGTCCTATCCTTGAGCAATCATATATGGCCCGATATACCTTGGGCTCAATTTCCCTTTCTTCCCAAACCGCATTACTCCCTTTATGGGAGACACCTTCAAGAATACCCAATCATCTATTTGGAATTCCAAATCTCTACAACGAACGTCCGCATAGGATTTCTGACGAATCTGAGCAGTTTTCATCCTCTCCTGAATGACTCTAACTTTTTCCATAGCTTGGTGCACAAGGTCTGGTCCTAGCAATTCTGCCTCACCAACCTCAAACCATCCGATCGGAGATCTACATCTCCTTCCGTACAATGCCTCAAATGGGGCCATCTGAATACTAGCATGGAAACTGTTATTATAAGCAAATTCTATAAGCGGCAAGTGATGATCCTAACTACCCTTGAAATCTAATACACAATCCCGTAACATGTCTTCAAGCGTCTAAATGGTCCGCTCTGCCTGCCCATCAGTTTATGGATGGAATGATGTGCTGAGATTTACCTGATTACCCCAAACCTTGCTGAAATTTTCTCCAAAAGTTAGCTGTGAACTAGGCCCCTCGATCCGAGATAATATATATTGGAGTGCCATGGAGCCTTACTCTTTCTTTGATATACAGCTGAGCGTACTGTTCTGCAGTACCGGTGGACTTGACTGGCAAAAAGTGAGCTGATTTCGTGAGTCAATCCACTATCACCCAAATCGAGTCGAACTTTCGCTAAGTGCGGGGTAACCCTACCACAAAGTCCATATTGATCATCTCCCATTTCCACATCGGTATGTCCATAAGCTGCGCCAACCCACCGGGCCTCTGATGCTCGGCATTCACTTGCTGACAATTTGAACACTTAGCCACAAAGTTCGCCACACCCCTCTTCATATCATTCCACCAATAAATTTCCTTGAGATCGTGATACATTTTTGTAGAACCTGGATTTACGAAATACCTGGAATTATGAGCCTCTGCCATTACCCTTTCCCGGAGATCATCCACATCTGGAACACATAACCTCTCTTGACACCGCAGGACACTGTCATCATTGCCGAGTGAGAATGCTAAAGTCTTGTGATTCAAAATTGCTTCCCTCAGTTGTTCCAAAGTCGGATCCCTGAATTGCTTTCCCTTGACTTCTGCTACAAGCGAAGATTCTGCTCCATTACGCACCATGACATCCCCTTCGCCTGAAGTCGAAAGACAGACCCCCAGACTAGCCAACTGATAAACTTCCCAAGCCAAAAGCCTCTGACCGGCTTCCAAATGTGCCAAGCTACCCATGTATTTCTGACTAAGAGCGTCGGCTACCATATTTTCCTTCCCTGGATGGTACAAAATATTCATATCATAGTCCTTGAGCAATTCTAACCACCTCCGCTGCCTTAAGTTTAACTCCTTCTGCTTGAATAAATGTTGAAGACTCTTGTGGTCTGTGAACACGTCCACATGGACCCCATAAAGATAATGCCGCCAGATTTTCAATGCAAACACAACTGCCGCGAGCTCTAAATCATGCGTCTGATAATTCTTCTCGTGATTCTTGAGCTGCCTTGAAGCATACGCTATAACTTTACCACATTTCATCAACACACACCTCAAACCAACCGTTGAAGCATCACAATAAACTACAAATCCCTCCGAACCCTCTGACAAGGTCAACGCTGGTGCCGAAGTCAATTTCAATTTCAATTCCTGGAAACTTTTTTCACAAGCATCAAACCACTGGAACTTAACCGCTTTCTGCGTCAGCTTAGTCAATAGGGAGGCGAGGGTAGAGAATCCCTCCACGAACCTCCAATAATATCTAGCCAAACCCAAGAAACTGCGAATCTCTGTCGGGGTCGTTGGTCTAGGCCAATCCTTTACCGTTGCAATATTTTGGGGATCAACCCGAAACCCTTCTCTGGAAACAACATGGCCCAAAAAGGTGACTGATTCTAGCCAAAACTCACATTTTGAAAACTTTGCATACAATTGGTGCTGATGAAGAGTCTTCAGAACTGTCCTAAGGTGATTAGCATGATCTTCCTAACTTCGCGAATAAACAAGGATATCGTCAATGAAGACAATCACAAAGGGGTCAAGAAATGGTTTGAAAACCCGATTCATAAGATCCATAAAAGTTGTTGGGGCGTTGGTTAGCCCAAAAGACATTACCAAGAACTCGAAGTGCCCATAACGAGTCCTGAAGGCCGTCTTAGGAATATCTTGCTCTCTGATCTTTAACTGGTGATACCAGGACCGTAAATCAATCTTTGAGAAGAACCTAGCACTTTGCAATTGATCGAATCAATCATCTATCTGAGGCAATGGGTATTTATTCTTGATGGTGACCTTGTTGAGCTTCCGATAATCAATATACATCCGAAGCGATCCATCATTCTTTATGAAAAATAGAACCGGTGCGCCCCAAGGCGACACACTAGGCCTAATGAAACCCTTTTCTAATAGATCCTTCAATTGTTCTTTTAACTCTCTCAATTCTGCTGGCGCCATTCGGTAGGGTGGAATAGATATTGGCTGCACATTTGGCAATACATCAATCCTGAAATCAATCTCTCTATCAGGTGGAATCCCAGGAAGCTCATCCGAAAGAACCTCAAGAAACTCATTCACAACAGGCACGGATTCGGGAGCAGGCACCTATGAAGTGGTGTTCGCAACCCGGACCAAGTGGTAGATACACCCCTTCCTAATCATCTTCGAGGCCTTAAGGTAGGAAATAAACCTGCCTCTTGGCACAATATCATTCCCCTTCCATTCAATAATTGGTTCCTCAGGAAACTCGAGCCTCATAATTCTGGCTCGGCAGTCGAGTATAACAAAGCACGAGTAGAGCCAGTCCATCCCCATAATCACATCAAAATCTACCATTCCTAGCTCAATAAGATCGGCCGTGGTATCCCAAACACACACCGTGACAACACAATTCCTGTAGACTCGCACGGCCATAATAGAATCACCAACCAGAGTCGACACGGAGAACGACTCATGAAGATGTTCGGGTTCTACCCCAAAACTTGAAGCAATAAAGGGAGTAACATCTGACAAAGAAGACTCGGGATCAATAAGAGCATAAACATCATGTGTTTGAATAGTCAGAATACCTGTGATAACATCTGGAGAAGCCTCCACACTCTTGCGACCACTTAAATCATAGAACCGACTAGGTCCTCCCCGACCTCGGGCACCACCCCTGGTTGCACCACGCCCTGCTGGTGCTGAAGGGCCTCGGGCTGGTAGGCGTGCTGATGATAAAGCAGTTGAAGAAATAGATGATTGGGCGGCACCCCATCCTGCACCCTGGCTGGATGAAGGGCAGTCTCTATGAATATGACCCCTCACCCCACAACCATAGCACACTGGCCGATCCAGATAACAGGTCCTGGTATGAAGCCTCTCGCACTTGGGGCATGGGCCCCTCTACTACTGCTGGAATCTCCCACCTGAACGGCCTAGTTGATGGAACCCCCTGCCGCCAGAACTGGCCCCAAAATGACCTCCCTGCTGATGATGATGGTGACTCCCCGGTGATGGGGCACTAGCTGATGACTGAGCATGAGACGGGGATGGTCCTGATGACCCTCTCCCGAGGACTTGTATCCCTCCTCCAAAGGAACACCCCATGGCTGCCCGCCGACCGGGTTCTACTAATACTCTCTCTCTCTCTCCATCCTTATCTCAATTTCTGAGCCTCCGTAACCTGGGAAAATCCTACAATCTTCCCATAGTTCATATCTGAATGTAGAGCAGCTGTAGCAGCTTCATTAATAACCAAGGGAGCAAGGCCCTTAACAAACTGGCGAATTCTAGCCTTCATAGTCGGCATCATGTGGACAGCATACTTGGACAAGCGCACGAACTCCATATGATACTCCCACACGCTCCTGTTGCCCTACTTGAGGACCTCAAATTCTGTAGCGCGGGTTGCCATGGTCTCGACAGGCAAGAAATGGTCCATGAAAGCACCTACAAACTCATCCCACCTCACCGTAGGGCTCCCCTCCCCACGGGAATCCTCCCACATCTCAAACCACGAATACACTGCTCCCCTCAAATGATAGGAAGCTAAATCGACCCCCTTTATCTCTTTAGTCTTCATAACCCGAAGAGTCTTGTACATCTGATCTATAAAATCTTGAGGTTCGGCCTCCGGGTAGGTGCCTATGAACTCTGGAGGGCTAACCGCAGAAACTGGTTGACCCTGGAACCTGAAGAATCCCCTTGCTCGCTAGAGGATGCAGGGGCAACATATGATCTTTGGGCCTGGGAGGCCACTAGCTGAGTCAACATCTGAATAGCTCCCTTGAGGTCCCCATCAGAAATACCGGGACCAGAAGTTGGGATAGAAGAAGGATCAGGAACATCAACGGGAGGGACTGTAGCACCCTCCACTGGAGCAGGAATAGGAATATCCTGGCCTGGGATGGAAGAGTCAGGCAGATTCAGGGCCGGGGAATCATTCTCGCCCGCACCATTAGATAAAGAATTCACGGCCACTCTTGGGGTGGCATTGGCCTCTAGTCCGAGTCAAGCTCTCTTCTTGGGTGCCATTTACTGTAAATTAGAACAATGCACGAGTTAGGGATAGACAACCTCACCTCCCACCACATCGCACGATATAGAATAGTAATAAAAGGGTACTTTCCTAAATGTCCATGCAACCCCTAATTATAGATGTGGTCGATAACACACCGATAAGAAGGGCTCTACTATACACGGCTCCGAGACATCCTAGGACACTTTTAAAACCTTAGGCTCTGATACCAAGTTTGTCACGCCCCAAAATCGAGGGACGAGACTGGCGCCCAACCGGATGAACCCGGTTAAGCGAACCTGGATTTGCCTTTCCTACCCGACGCATTTCCCCGTGTTCATAATGTACATTTCATAAGTGAAACAGCAAAATATAATCAAGCATGCGGTTACCACATAAATCCCTTTCTTCTTTTAACATTTTCAACATTAGATATTACAAAAACATACATACTAAGTACAACACTCCCGATACGGGACCACGGTTACGAGTAAGTACAACAACTACCCAAAATATGTTTACAACCCACATAGTGTCTATGGAGCCTCTAAGAGTACAGAGAAGAACACATAGACGTGTTGGTAACAAGGCCCCGGCTATACCTCAAAAGGAATGAAATAAGCAAAATGAGTCAACATGATTTACACACAGCCCCGAGAGGAAGTGAGGCTCACCAAGACTGCTGAAGAGATGGAGGGAAAAGGCATCACTAACGGCGATCAGCGCTACTTGCTACAGAACCACCTACATCCATTTAAAAGATGTAGCGCCCCTGGCAAAAAGGGACATTAGTACCATTGAATAGCACTAGTATGTATGAACAAACCTACTCTAGATAGGATAAACATCAACAGTCAACACAAATAGAGGCATCAGATAACCATACACCGAGGCAAGGAAAAACACAAACAAGAGTTACCACAACCCTCATCCCGTTTTGCCATCTTTTGGTTAATGTACTTTTAAGTTCATCTTGTTATTATTATTACTTATCCACCGTGGAGTTGTCACACGGAGTTCGATCTCTGCCCGATTGGCTAAGCCATCCTAGGTGAGGTCCAAATTTTAATCTCATCACATATAACCACAGTGGCTTGTTCTCACGGAGTCCGATCTTTGTCTGAATCGGCTAGGCTAACACTGTGCACAGCACACGGAGTCCGATCTCTGCCTGATCGTCTAGGCCATCTCAACTGTAAATAGTGAGGATAATAATCATCATCAAATCATAAACATATCACAATATCAAGTCATCCATGTGTAAGTCATGGAGTCCGATCCCGGCCAGACTGGATAGGCCTTCTCACCCCTAGGACATTCTCCTGGTACAATTATGGGTGTTTTAGATCACTTACATCAATTTTAACCTTTTTGATCCCCAACACATATTGTTCTTTGATTCGTCTTTCATATCATTAGAATCCTTTGATTCACCTTTCACAACAATTCTTCCTTTAATCCATATTCCATAACCATCCCTTCCATTAATTCATGTTTCACAACAATTCAACCTCATGTTTCGCATTTCACATCATTACCGTCTCTTTACCCACATTTCATATCATAGGAACTTTTGATTCATATTTCATACCATTCTAGTCTTTCATAATTACCACACCCATCATATGCAAGGATCACACACATAGTAGAAGAAGGAATAAAATGATCAAAACTCATATACTCAAGTAGCACAATGATATGGTATTAGCATGGAATGACATAGAAGCAAAGATTCCTCATTCAGGCACATAGAACACATAAATTCCATAGATATCCGACAAGAGAATCATACCCGAAAAGTGAGCACCATGGGTTTATCCTATGAGGATTAGAGTTAGCCATACATACCTTGGGTTGGAATTTCTCTATAATTTCTATCCAAAATCACCGGACCTTCTAACGCCTTCAATATAATTTACAATGTGACACATTCAAACTTAGAGTTAGGAACCTTGAACTCATTTAGGTATTTTATCAACTACTATGTGGTCCTTTAGATTAACTAACCCCTTTTTAGTGAAAGAATTCCTAGTTTACTTCTCTTTTGCTAGATTATGGAAGATTATTCACATTCATGCAAGGTTTCACTTTTTATTTTCAAGACCCAACCTATGTGTATTTTATTCTTACACAAATCTGAGAAATTGGAAAAATAGGGTGAAAACTTACCTTTTTTGGTGAAGAAGATGAAAATAACTTGATAATTTTCGGGCTTGAGTGATTTTGGAAAACCAAATTAGATGATGTTGAAACCTTCTTTCTCAAGAACTCTCTTCTTCTCTCTCTATTTTTGGTCAGAAAATCGTTAAAAATGAAGGGAAAAGGTGTTTTATAAAACAGGGGTTCGGGTTCTTAATTTAGACAATACGAGCCCCGAAACAGAGATGCAGTCAGGAATGCGATCGCATTCCTGTCGCATAAATGGCCCTCAAAAGGGGCCAAAAAGGAGATCGGACTTCCCAGGTATGCAACCACTATGCGGTCTGCATACCTATTATGTGATCGCATAGTGCGTCGCATAACCTCCCTCGCAAAAACCATGGGGCAAGAAAGCGACAACTATGCGGCCCGCATTCGTAAAATATGATCGCATTCTGGGCCGCATAGTTGTCCTCAAAATGGACAGCAAACTGTCCAGGTATGTGACCACTATGCAGTCTGCATACCTGTTATGCATAACGCGAAATTTCTGGAAAATTAATTTTTCAAGTTCTGGGATACTTTTTACTCCAAAATAGGACCGTTTTAAGAATTTCCACAGTTATAACAGCACAGGGACCTACTCGGTCATTATTTTTGACATAGAAATTTTACGGGTCTTTACATATACATATATATATGTATATATATATATATATATAATGCATGTAGGACTCATTGGAATCATAATCTGAACCTTTCGGAGTGACGTAAGGTCGATATTCTCCGTACACATTATTAGGACTAACTCTTCATCAAGAATCTTATAAGAATCAGGAAGTACCAACAACATTGATAACATAATAATAAGAGAATCAACCTCAACATCAATTGTTCCATAAGAAGGGAAACAATGTAAGTACTGCTAGCTTCTAAGAGTAGAGTATCTTTAGAAGCTCGTTCATTGAATTATGTATAATCGGAGTCGTGCAAAAGAAAGAAAAAGATGTCCTCACATAACTTGTATATACTTCCCTAACCTCAAGCTATTCAAATGTCACGATTCCTTATTCTACAATAAGAGAAGCGACACTATCGTTATCATTTAAGCGTCACAACTATTATGTATCGACCACAATATATTTTACGATGAAACGGACAGCACCTCCCCTGTATATATGAATTCACACAAGTCAAAAAAATCACCAAACATCCCAAACAACATCAATAATAATCATATTGAGCCTCCCAAAATAGTCCACCAACCAACAACATTACTATCAAGCCTTTCGATATATATTTCACAAGTTCTAGCTTCAATGACTTAGTCGTAACTTGGATAATCTTAAATGCATGTAGAGTAAGAGGTTCCTAAACTTTAAAAAAAGAAAAACTCCAACTTGACCTTAATTTTCCACGAAATTTCCCTCCAACGCTGCCACAACAACAGGGAAGCGAAACTAGCAATCAATTAGGGTTTTTCGGTACTAGAATCACGAAGGCTTGAAATCACTTAGGGTTGATATTAAAAAGTTGAGGGAGTATTTACAGAACATAAACCATTTAAAGAAACCTCCAACACGATCTTTAACAACACTAAATGAACAACAACAAGAAGAACAAGAAACTTACTAGCGCCACGGGATTCCCGACACTTGATTTGTGTTGTTTTCCCTTTGTTTGGGTCTTGTCTTGAGAGAACCTTAAAAGGGTGTTTCTAGGGTTATAAGGTCTAAATATACTGAAAATTAATGACTTAAAACGGGTTCTAAGCATATTATATATATCCATCTCTCTTAAATCGACTATGTGGGACCCATAGAGAGGTGCTTAGCGCAGTCTCACGAAAATGCGAATATCTCTCTATTCTGATGTCGTATAGATGAACGGTTAGATGCGTTGGAAACTAGACTCATAGATATTAAATTTGGTGGGTAGATCTTTCCATAATTCCAAGTATATTGGGATAAAAGCTTAGTAACATTTGGCCTAAAGGTTAAGTAAAATAATGAACCTAAGTTGCGACAACTCTTGTCGACTTTTGTTTCATAACTTGTTTGACTTCGAGACTTATGATACGGATATTATGTGATTCAAATAAGTTAAAACACGACCTCTTGATAATATTAAGCACCCCTAGGTCTACCAAAAATACGGGTTACAACATCCTTGATTTTTTTAACTTCTAATACTTGTTAATCACACTTATACACTCTTGTATCATTTAAGACCAATATGATTAACTTCTTATCATATCAAAGATAATATCTTCTCATATTTATGTCGACTAACTTATGGCATGAATGAAAGTACGTGAATATGGGTTGTAACACCCTCTCCCCCCTAGGAACATTCATCCTCAAATGTAAGGGTTTATGGGAAGCCTAACTCATCGTGGATTCCAACAGAAATTTCCGGCCGAGTTTTTCCCCTATTAAATAGATACTAGACAAACTTGCAAGCAACCCAACGTATTGCCTTTCAAGGCTACACAAAGTATTATGGATATGTACATTATCTGCATATCACCATTGTGTATTAAGGAAGAGTATTCTTAAGCTATTGCTTACCTCATAGAGTTGTTTCACCTTCAAAGGAGTCCTGCGTTCCCCTGGCATCCTTGTTATCTTCATTCTGGAACAGGTAAGGGTATTTAGACTTCATCTCCTCTTCTACTTCCCATGTCATTTCTTCCATGTTCTTGTTCCTCCACAATACTTTGACGGAAGCTACATCCTTTGTTCTCAACTTGTGGACTTGTTGATCTAATATAGCCACTAACACTTCTTCATATGATAGATCTTCTGTAACTTGTCCATCTTTGATAGGGATGACCCGAGAAGGGTCTCCAATACATTACCTCAGCATAGATACATGGAATATCGGGTGGACAAATTCCAATTTGGATGGAAATTCTAACTCATAAGCAACCTGTCCAATTCGTCGAAGAATTTTGCACGGATCGATATACCGCGGACTCAGATTACCCTTCTTCCCAAAACGCATAACACCCTTCATCGGCGAGATCCTCAGGAAAACCCAGTCACCAACCTCAAACTCCAAATCACAATGTCGGACATCAGAATAAGACTTTTGCCTGCTTTGTGCCGTCCTCAACCGCTCTTTTATCAGTTTCACCTTCTCAATGGCTTGGTGAATCAAATCTGGCCCATATAGTTCTGTTTCACCAACTTCAAACCATCCAAGTGGTGATATACATCTCCTCTCGTATAGTGCCTCATATGGGGCCATTTTAATACTGGAATGGTAGCTATTATTGTAGGCAATTTCTATGAGTGGAAGATGGTCATCCCAATTCCCCTTGAAATCTAGACCACATGCTCGTAGCATATCTTCAAGTGTCTGAATGGTACGTTCAGCCTGTCTGTCAGTCTGTGGATGGAATGCAGTGCTGAGATTCACTTGTGTGCCTAAACCCTTCTGAAAAGACCTCCAAAATTTAGCCGCAAATTGTGCTCCTCGGTCTAATATAATAGATATCGGCACACCATGAAGCCTAACAATCTCCTTGATATACAACTTTGCATAATCTTCAGTTGTGTCTTAACTGGCAGAAAATGGGCACATTTTGTAAGTCGATCAACTATCACCCATATGGAGTCAAACTTATGATAAGAGCGAGGTAATCCAATAATTAAGTCCATATTAATCACCTCCCATTTCCATGTCAGAATATCGATATTTTTAAGCAATCCACTGGGTTTCTGGTGTTCGATTTTTACTTGTTGACAATTAGGACACTGGGCTACAAATTCTGCAATAGACTTCTTCATGTTATCCCACTAATACTACTCCTTAACATCATGATACATCTTTGTCGAGCCGGGATGGGGTATATCGGGATTGATGAATCTCAATCATAATCTTCTCTCTCAACCCTGCCACATCAGGCACACGTAACCGGCCCTGGTATCTCAGTACCCATCTGCTCCGATCTCAAAAGCCATAAGTTTACACTGTTGAATGCTCTCTCTCAATCATACTAAGGTAGGATCTTCATATTGCCGTGCTTTTACCTCGGCTACCAAAGATTATTCTGATGTATTTTGTACAGTAACCCCTCCGTCATCAGAGTCTAACAATCTAATTCTCATATTGGCTAGCTGATGAAGCTCTTTAGTCAACCCCTGTCTACATGCCTCAATGTGTACTAAGCTTCCCATTGACTTACGACTGAGAGCGTCTGCCACAACATTGGATTTACCGGGATGGTACAATATCTTGACATCATAATCTTTAAGTAATTCAAGCCACCTACGTTGCCTCAAATTCAACTCCTTCTGCTTGAAGATGTATTGTAAACTCTTGTGATCTGTGTAGATGTCAACATGGACGTAAGTAGTGCCGCCATATATTCAGAGCATATATTGTTGCAGCCAACTCCAAATCATGAGTCGGGTAATTCTCTTCATGATTCTTCAATTGTCTTGATGCATAAGTAATCACCTTCCCATGTTGCATCAATACGCACCCCAAACCTATACCTGAGGCATCAGAATATACCACATAACCTTCTATTCCTTCTGGGAGAGTGAGCACTGGCGCAGATGTCAATCGATTCTTTAACTCCTGAAAACTTCATTCACAAGCGTCAGACCACTAGAACTTAGTAGCTTTCTGTGTTAACTTAGTCAATGGTGCTGATATAGAGGAAAACCCTCCTACAAATCTCCTATAATATCCTGCTAGCCCCAAGAAGCTGCGGACTTCTGATGGTGTTGTAGGTCTCGGCCAATTCTTTCCTGCATCGATCTTTTGAGTGTCAACACTAATACCCTCGTCAGATATCACATGGCCAAGGAATGCTACTGAGTTAAGCCAGAATTCACATTTGGAGATCTTAGCATATAATCCTGAAGCGTCTTTAATACTATCCGCAAGTGGCCCGCATGTTCCACCTCCGAACGAGAATACACCAAAATGTCATCAATGAATACGATCACGAACACATCAAGATAGGGCCTAAATACAGTATTCATGAGATCCATAAAAGCTGCTGAGGCATTTGTTAGCCCAAACGACATCACCAAGAACTCAAAGTGCCCATATATTGTCCGGAAGGCCGTCTTTGGAATATCCTTCTCCTTAACCCTCACCTGATGATACCCTGAACGTAAGTCAATCTTGGAGAAATACTTGGCACCCTGGAGTTGGTCAAACAAGTCGTCAATCCTTGGAAGGGGGTACTTGTTCTTTATGGTAAATATTCAACTGTCGATAATAAATACACGTCCTTAATGACCCATCTTTCTTCCACACGAACACGACTGGCGCACCCCAAGGTGAAGTGCTAGGCCTAATAAAGCCCTTATCCAGCAAGTCCTTCAGTTGTGCCTTCAACTCTTGCAACTCTATCGGGGCCATCCTGTATGGAGGAATAGATATGGGTTGAGTGTCAGGAAACACATCAATACTAAACTCAATCTCCCTTTCAGGAGGAAGGCCTGGGAGTTCATCTGGGAAAACATTCGAAAATTTATTGACCACGGGGATTGATTGTAAAGTAGGCGGCTTCGTCTCTGCATCCCTAACGCGAACTAGATGATAAATGTACCCTTTTGAGATCATCTTCCTTGCCTTATGATAGGAAATAAACCTACCTTTCGGCGTAGCAATGTTCCCTTTCCATTCAATGACGGGTTCATCAGGAAATTGAAACCTAACCATCTTCGTACGACAATCAACATTTGCATAGCATGAGGCCAACCAGTCCATTCCCATTATTCACGTCGAAATCAACTATTTGTAATTTAAATAAATTCGCCGAGGTTTGACGATTACAAATCATCACTGTGCAACCTCTATATACCCTTCCAGCAATCACAGAATCTCCTATCGGAGTAGATACCGCAAGTGGTTTACTTATCAATTCAGGTTCAATGCCAAACTTATTAGCCACAAAAGGTGTAACATATGATAATGTAGATCCCGGATCAATCAACGCATATACATCGTAAGAAAACACAGACAATATACCTGTAACAACATCCTGAGACGACTCGAGATCCTGTCTACCTACTAGAGCGTAGGTTCGATTTTGAGCACCACTCGAACTCGGCACTGCACCTCTACCTCTACCTCTACCACGGCCTGTCGACTGCTGAAAACCCCGTGCTGGAAGTCGAACTGATGAGGAAGAACCAGACACAGATCCAGTTGGCTGAGCCATACTATCACCTTCTCTGTTGGGACAATCCCACATCATATGGCCAGGCTGTCCCCAAGAATAGCACGCATCACAACCTCGACGGCACAATCCAAAGTGGGACTTGCCACACTGATCACAATGGGGTGTAGGAGGTCTCATCTGATTGGTATCCCTATGATATTGCGAGCCTGATGCCCGCGAACTATGACCTAGACAGAATAGGTAAATTGATCATACCGAGGCCTCTGAAATTATGGAGGAGCACTAGCTACAGGTGGCGCCGAACTCCTCGAAGACCGGGGCCTAACATGAGAATACCCTACAAATATCGCCCTCTTATGCTGGCCCCTATCCTGCTCCATATCTTCCCTTTTCTGGCGCTTACGATCCTCTAGGGTCTGGGCATAAGCCTGAATACGGGAAATATCCATGCCCTCCACCAAGGAGGTTGTCGTGCAGTCATTTATCAGATGTGGTCCCAACCCGTTCACGAACATATGCCACCTATCACTCATCTCGACCACGATATGAGGATCATACCTTGCTAAAGCATCAAACTGCATGTTATACTCTCGCACACTTATATTACCTTGTCTAAGGTTCAAGAACTTATCAGCTCTAGCTCGTCATATCTCAACGGGCAAATAGTGACGAAGAAAGGCCTTAGAAAATTTCTTCCACACAGCTGGAGGGGCATTCAAACCCCTGGATCTCTCCCAACTATCATACCAGAATACCGTTAAATCCCATAACCGATAAGAAGCCAACTCTACTGCCTCTGTATCTGTAGCATGCATAACCCGTAGTGTACGATGAACCTGGTCAATAAAAGTTTGCGGGTCCTCCTTGGGGTCTGATACAGTAAACACTGGATGGTCTAGATTAATAAAATCACGAACTCTTGTACTATCCGGTTTATCAACAACACCGGTATTTTGCCTCGTAGCCTGAGCAGCTATCAAGCTAGTCAACAGTTGCACCACACACCGCATATCCTGGTCTGTAGTGCCAGACGGAGGAACTGGTGGTGCTGGGTGCCTCCTAATATCCTCTGCATGAGATGGAGTAGATGAGGTATGAGACGGCATCTCACTCTGAGCCTCACTTTGGCCTGCTCTGGCTTGAGGCACCTAACTATTACCCTCTCCCACAACTATATCAAGTCGTCTACTAATCATTTGCTTCCTAGTCGAAGGCATCGTTGAAAGAAAACAGGGTTAATATTAGATACGAACACTAAAGACTCAACTCTAGGCACGATCTAGATTAAGAAAGAAGGAAACAACCCTAGATGTCATGTAGTCTCCTGATTATAAATGTGGCGCGCTACACATCCATAATCAAGACTCTACTAGACACAGCTCATAGACAACCCCTAGGACAGACCTTCTCTGATACCAAGTTTGTCACGACCCAAACTGGAGGATCATGACTAGCACCCGGGCCATACTTGCCGAGCACCAACGAACATTTTATCTAATCTTCTTTATTATCTTTAAGGGCTGACGATATCAATATAAATGGTAGATATGGATCATGAACAATCAACAATGAAAGATAAGGGCATGAACATACATCACGTGGGATGACAAGACTTCTAAGAAACTACATATAAGGTACGAGCTACAATGCTGCCACGAAAGACTATACAACAAAAATTAGCCAACAGGGCATACCAAACTATACATGAGTCGACACCTGTCTATGAGCCTATAAAGGGCATAAGTGATGCAACATTGCTGGAACAGGGCCCCAACAACCCATAATATCTATAACAAAAATGCATACCAAGACCACGGCAAGTCCGGAGAAGGGATCTCGCCAACAACCGCTAAACTGGGAAGCCTATTGTGGTGGGGGAGATGTGTTTACCTGTCTATCAGGACCTGCACCACGACATGCAACGTCCACAAATAAAGAGGACTTCCGTACGAATAAAGTACTGAGTATGTAAGGCAGGAAAGCATAAGTAAGAACAGTAATGTAAACAGGGATAGAGTATATACAACCTCTAACATCTGGGTACCTCTGAGGGCTACTGGCATGAAATGCGTGANTATATATATATATATATATATATATATATATATATATATATATATATATATATATATATATATATATATATATATATATATACATAAAATATTAAAACATACGCCTCTGTGGGAAACATAATCATCATATCGTACCCGGCCGTAATAGGCTCGGTAAAATGTACCCGGCCACGTGGAGCTCGGTAAAACCCAACTAATCAGTGGTTGCACAATAGGTGCCATACCCAGCCGACTATAGCGCGGTTCGTTAGAGAAAAATAGATACATACATATATATATATACATACATATATATATATATATACATACATATATATATATATATACATACATATATATATATATATATATATAATGCATGTAGGATTCATTGGAATCGTATTCTGAACCTTTCGGAGTGACGTAAGGTTGATATTCTCCGTACACATTATTAGGACTAACTCTTCATCAAGAATATTATAAGAATCAGGAAGTACCACCAACATTGATAACATAATAATAAGAGAAGCAACCTCAACTGATCAACATCAATTGTTCCATAAGAAGGGAAACAATGTAAGTACTGCTAGCTTCTAAGAGTAGAGTATCTTTGGAAGCTCGTTCATTGAATTATGTATAATCGGAGTCGTGAAAAAGAAGGAATGGGATAGCCTCACATACCTTGTATATACTTCCCCAACCTCAAGCTATGAAAATTTCACGACTCCTTAGTCTACAATAAGAGAAACGATACTATCGTTATCATTTAAGCGTCACAACTATTATGTATCGGCCACAATCTATTTTATGATGAAACGGACAGCACCTCCCCTGTATATATGACTTCACACAAGTCAAAAAAATAACCAAACATCCCAAACAACATCAATAATAATCATATTGAGCCTCGCAAAATAGTCCACCAACCAACAACATTACTATCAAGCCTTTCGATATATATTTCACAAATTCTAGCTTCAATGACTTAGCCGTAACTTGGATAATATTAAATACATGTGGATTAAGAGGTTCCTAACCTTTAAACAAAAAGAAAAACTCCAACTTGACCTTAATTTTCCACGAAATTTCCCTCCAATGCTGCCACAACAATAGGGAAGCGAAACTAGCAATCAATTAGGGTTTTTCGGTACTAGAATCACGAAGGCTTGAAATCACTTAGGGTTGATATTAAAAACTTGAGGGAGTATTACAGAACATAAACCCTTTAAAACAACTTCCCACGCGAGCTTGAACAACACAAAATGAACAACAACAAGAAGAACAAGAAACTTACTAGCGCCACGGGATTCCTGACACTTGATTTGTGTTGTTTGCCCTTTGTTTGGGTCTTGAATCTTGAGAGAACCTTAAGAAGGTTTTTATAGGGTTATAAAGTCTAAACATACTGAAAATGAATGACTTAAAACGGGTTCTAAGCATATTATATATATCCATCTCTCTTAAACCGACTGTGTGGGACCCATTGAGAGGTGCTTAGCGCAGTCTCGCAAAAATGCGAATATCTCTCTATTCTGATATCGTATCGATGAACGGTTAGATGAGTTGAAAACTAGAATCATAGATACTCAATTGGGTGGGTATATCACCCTGTAATTCCAAATATATTGGGATAAATCTTAGTAATATTTGACCTAAGGTTTAAGTAAAATAATGAACCTAAGTTGCGACAACTCTTGTCGACTTTTGTTTCATAACTTGTTTGACTTCGAGACTTATGATACGGATATAATGTGATTCAAATACCTTAAAACCCTACCTCTTGATAATACTAAGCACCCGTAGGTCTACCAAAAATAGGGGTTACAACATCCTTGATTCATTTAACTTCTAATACTTGTTAATCACCCTTATACACTCTTGTATCATTTAAGACCAATAGGATTAACTTCTTATCATCTCGAAGAAAATATCTTCTAATATTTACGTCGACTAACTTATGGAATGAACAAACTTACGTGAATATGGGTTGTAACAAAGAGACAAAAATTTAAAAAGTATTAAGGCATCTACGCCTAGTCTTCACTGGGGCCCGACTTGTCGCCAGAGCCGTTAGAGCCTTCGAATCCCTCCAAGACCTCGAAAACCTCAGAGCCTCGAAACCTTCAGGATTGTGAAGCTTCTTCGCCTCGGCCTCGGACTTTTTATCCTCCTCGATCTCAGCCAACAGGTCAAACCTCGGTTATGGATCTCTTTGAGGGTCTCTCTTAGGGATAGCTACTTCATGTATTCAGCCTTTGCCTTCGGGCGAACCTCGGCTACCTCCACATTGGCCTTGTATTGGATCACCATTTCTTCAGCATCGATGGAGGTTGTATCCAACTTGGACTTCATTGCCTCGTATTCTCTACCGAGGGCATCCCCATTTGTGACATTCGAGATCAACTGTGCTCGGAGATCGTCATTCAGCTGAGACCACTTGTCAGCTTTATCCTTCGCCACCCCGAGTTAGTTTTAAAACGATGCCAGCTTCACCTTAGCGGTTTCCTTCTTTGAAGCCAGCAAGTTCATTTTTCTTTTACACCCGTCGGCCATGGCTTGGACCTCGTTCATCTTGGCTCGGAGTTGGTCGATCAAGTTGATCTTCTATTGGAACTGTGAGGTTGTGTTGTCAGACACCGTGAATAGCTCCTCATTTTTAACTTCAAAGACCTTTACCTTTTTGACGAGATCGGCACTCCAAGGTCGAAGCTTCATTCATATACCTGTCCATCTCGGCCTGAAGATCCTTAACGGCCTAGTCATATTGCTCACTAAGAAGCCTGTACATGTCCTTCTTCCAAACTTGCTCCTTGAGCTCGAACTCGAGTTGGTTGATTTCAAAGTGGTACTGGAGGAAGCTCTCATGGTGAAGCATTGAGGCCTGCCAGGAAACGAAAACAGTAAGAGATATTGAAACCTAAGTAGAATTCACGAGGGAGTGTTGGTGCCTTATCTGGTTTAGCGCCTGTTATGCCTCGTTGAAGAGACTCGACGAGCTCACCTCATTCATCTTTTCCTTTTCCTCTCGTTCACCAGGCATCGGAGATAGCTGATTATGCCCACTGGAGAAGATAGAACCCGAGCATCCTCTGGGACCGTGAGAATGACTGTTCTCTTGCGGCTGGGGTCCACACTAGGAGCAGGAAACTGCTTCACCAGTTTTGGGCTCGAACTCGGCCCGCCAGCCTCCGAAGTTAAGTCCTTATTTGGGATCTCCAAGTCGCCCAGCTAGGAAAAATCTTCAAAAGTGGACATGTCCACGCCATCAAAGAAGAAGTGGAGATTATCGTCCGCAACGTGAACTCCTTCACTTGACTTTTCCTTTCCTTCTTGGTCCTCTTCAAGCATGGACTCGGTGTAGGAGATCCGTCTCAATGATGTCTATTACACTGGTCGCCTCCTTCAAAACAGAAACAACTTCTTGGGAGGTCTCAGCCCTTGTCTCTATCTCGGCCTCTCGAGTGAGAAGAAGATCGACCTCATGGCTCTTTTCCTTGGTTTCCTCCTACTCCCCGACAGGGGTTGATCCGTGAGCGACAAAGATGTAGTATTCTTTGGACTAATCCCTGAGCCGGCGAAGAGAGTCATATTCGGCACCTGGAAATTGGTATTCTTCTTGGGCTTACGAGCCTGGGAAGCGGCCCTCTTTTTTGGCTTCACCTCGGGATCGGAGAGTTTGAAGTCTTTCTTTTACTCTTATACTTCTCCCCCGCGGCATTCCGGGGATGTCCTGTAATGGAGGTATCAACGGGTAAGGGCTTTTCAAGCGGCCTAAGTTTGGTGGTCTTAGGAAAACATGCAAAGAAAAAAGAAAAGGCCAGTGTTACGTAAGTTTGGGGCATAATACTAAATATTTTGAGAAGAGTGTTACCATGAGAACGGGCCTCCCATCGGCCCTTTGAAATCTTGCACCACAAGCGCTCGAAGTATGACATCTTCTTGCACATTCCTTCGATCCACTCCTTAAGCCAGGGGACCGTATTGGGAACTCGAGCAACAGTTTCACGACCACAAATACTAATGGTGAGAAAGGAAACAAAGGAGACTTGACGCTTAAGGAAAGGCTACACTTATGAGATGCATTCCACTTCTTGGGAAATGGCAGGAACTCGGGAGGGATCAAATCTTCAGTTTTCACCCGAACAAAGCACCTCTGGCAGCCTCGGTCTCGATCCTCGTCGATGCTCGAAAAGGGAGCCTTGCAGGCCCGATGAGTGAGCTTGATTAGTCTCCCTCAGAAAATTTTGGGGACTATACGAACGGAGTAGGTGGTCTAGCGTGAACCGTGGATATTCGGTGTTGTTCAAAAAATAATGTAGAAGGAACATGATCCTCCAAAGAGACGGGTGGATTTGCCCAAGGTACACCTCGTATCTCTTTCAAAAATCCAAAACTACTGGGTTTACCGGGCCCAGCGTGAAGGGGTAAGCGTAAACACTTAAATACCCCTCCACATAAGTAGTAATATCGTCCTCGGGCTCGGGGACTACCACGTCCGTACCTCTCCATTTACAGTCCTCATGGACTATGGGAAGGGTATCTTCGGTAATGGAGCATATATATCTTGATGCCCCTTCACCTCGGTCTTGTATGGATGAGGCCTTCTTGACTTTTAAATCCTGCGATTAAACAGCTCCCAGGAATAAAGCTTTTAAAGGAAGGGCTCTAGGGCCGCTTCTTTAGCAGTCACTTCAAGAGCCACCACCTCGGGAGCAGCTGTCTCGAGAGCAACCACCTCGAGAATGGCCCCCTCGGTACTTGTGGCGGGGTGGGAAGATGAAGAGAAATCTTGTTAAGGGACTGATTTGGAAGTCTTGGCTATCGTGATCTGGAAAATATGAATATTAGAAGGAAAGATATGAACATTTGAAGGATAGATATGAAGATTTTAAGGAAAGGTATGAAGGTTTGAAGGTTTGATGAAGATCTAGGTAGAAACCTAAGAACAATTATGAAGATTTGAAGATCAAAGGCAAAGAGATGAATATTTGAAAAAGTTGATAGCTGCTAAAGAATTTAAAGGTAAAAGCTAAGATCGAAAAGTGGAAGAAGTACAAAAGGTCGAAGCTTTTATAGGAAAAAATGTAATCAATACGCGACGTTTCACATTCGGAGGCAACCAACCGATGATTGACACGTGTCGAAGTCAGAGCGACATGACTAATGGGACGTTTTGGCTTATTCACCGTCTCGGTCGTAACGTACGAAGGAAGGAACCGGAGTTCATCTATCATTTCCCATCGTTTCAGCGAACCTACTCTCTGAGAAACGAGGGGACTATCTGTATACGGGGTGAACTCGGGGTTAGCACACACCCCGAGTTCCCGGTAAGTCAAACAAAGTAAGAAGTATGTATGTATGAGATGGAGACTGAATCTGAGAACTCCTTTAATCGAGGCCGGAATGGGCTACTTGCCACCGGGCCTGACAAGACAATGCCCCCCTGAAACCGGAACGAGCTCCAAGACCTTGGAAAGCACTACAAATGATGCACACAACTAATAGAGGACCGTGATATCCGCACCCAACCGGATATCACCGTGTGGATCTTGCTCGATGTCGGTAGTGTTTCAATGAATGACGTACAAGAAGGATTTTTACCTTTTTAAAAATTGTACTATTGGTAAAACTCCCCTACTACATAAAGGGAAAGTTTCTTATTCAATGGACACATTGTAACTCTCATATCAAAGCAATACAAACTTATTTCTTTGCGTTCTAGCTATTGAAAAGTTCTTATTTTAATCCTAATTCTCCATACACATTTGGCTTCAAACTGAGGGTCCGGTCGAGGGAAAAACTGTTGTTAAGCTTAAATCCGAGTCCGGACTCGATGTCACAACTGGTTTGGATATTTATTTTATCTTTAACTCGTTTATCTAACATTCTTGATTATTGTGTTGAATCAATCTGCATATCCTTAAAACCGCATATAATTTTAATTGTTATCCGATTTAAGGGTAAACAATAGTAAATTAATTCGAACCCACAAAATTCGTTGTGTGTGTTTAAAGAATTTAATCCCCTCGCAGTATTTCGATGTATACGATTGTTTTGTCTCAAGATAGAACGAATTTATCTTGTTGGAGTAGCAATACTTCAAACTCCAGCAAACTTCAAACTCAAAGATAGGGAAACAAATTACACAATGCAGAATCTGTTTGATCTTAAAAGTATGCAGAAACATTTAGAAATCTGGTGAAAATATCTGAAATAATGCCTTAGTATTTATAGGCAAAGAAATGGTTAGATGAAGAGGTGCAATTCAAAAGGTACATTTTCACATTCACACCTTAAAACCCAACAAACGTTTGACGCTAAAATGTTCAAACACAATTTTGGTACACTACCAGTTCCAGTTTAAAACTTGTTCTGGTAGAACTTCGGATTCACATATGAAATTTTTATGCACATCACGCATCCAACTAACTAGAAAAACATAAAGACACAAATAATTTGGCATACAGAAAAGACAGTCCTCTTCTATATATGATTGACAAAAGCACCTGTGTTGAACAAGTAAGAAAAAGAAAAATCTTACAACATGTCATTGTTATTTCTGTACAAAACGCCGCCTCGCATTGGCCAGCCTACTTCTTTGTGATCTTTTGTTAGGTCCATTGCGAGGGGTTTCATAACGCAATAGCCATTTCTTGAACAAGAGCTCATCACATTCTGATTATTCATCCCTCTCTGTACACCACAGTTGTGGCACCAAGCTCGTTTCCACCGCCACCCTTCCTCTTCTCGTACTCTCCATCTCGTACCTTTTTGCTCTTTTCCTCAGGCTTTGGCTTTTGATAATTGCACTCTCACTATCCTTACTATGCTTTCTGTGTATTAATATTGGCATGGCCTCAAGTCCCATTAACTTAGCTACTACTCCTGGTTTACACCAAACCACTCTCTCCCCTGCTACTGCCGGGGGCATGTTTTGAGTTTGAGTTTGAGTTTGAGTTTGAGTTTTCATCTCCATTTTCCTCAACTCGCGGTTGCAGCATACTGATTTTCTTGCACCAACACTTGTGGACACGTCATGGAAAGAAGACGGGTACATAGCATCTTTGCCCTCCAGACAAATTCTATGCTGCCCATATTCGTTCAGCTTTTCTCTTCTTGCCATTTTCTCCTCCATGTCCAATTGGATCAACATCTCCTCCAAGGTTGTCTGGTTATCCCTTTGGTTCAGCTTTAGATCAGTAGCAGCAGTAACCATCATGTAAGTAGATGAGAGAGGGCGAGCAGAGGCTGCAATTTGATGGTTGACAGTGGAGGTAGAGGTTTCGTTATTACACAAGTTTTTAAAGCCTTTCCTCATCTTAGCTCCCATGACATTCTTCAACTGAAAGAAAGACAAGTCCTTCATGGTTGATTGTTTCATCAGACCAATATCACTGTTTTAGTTTGAATAATTCAAGTGACAGAAAACATTGTTCAAATTGTCAGCTGAATGAAGTAAATAGGGAACGGTAAGTTCTTTTCGCTGCTACATCATCCTTGAAAGCATTCACAGGATAAAAGAGCTTTCACAAGACTTCAGATCTCTGCAAGAAAAAGTTATACTATCACGGATCAATGCGCAAGTGGCTTAATTTATTAACACTCATCTACATTTGCTTCTTCATTTCCTTGATGAACCAACACTATTTCCTACAAAACCCAATCTACATCCGCAATATAATACATCACTTGAATTTTAATAATAAAGCAACAGCTGCACGGGTTTATGATAACCATTCCACATTAGTAAACGAGAACCGTCAGATACAAACAAATTGAGTTGAATTATTTCCCAACATTAACCAAACAATAGAATGAGATAAGAGTCCGCTGAATTTAGTCTCCGGCTACATCGCAAGAATTCTTCTTCCCTTTCCCCGGCTCCAAGTGAAAGAAACAAGAATTTTATCACTCAGATCACCTCGACAGAATGAATGAATGCATACCACTCAAAAAGAAATGATGCACCAAGTATTGCCAGAGGGAGACTGAATTGAGTCTCCAGTAACCTCTCAATGAGCTATCCAGACGATCCATTCCTGGTGGATTCATATCATCAAAAACCCAGAGATATCCAGACGATCCACTACTGGTGGATTCATATCATCAAATAACACAATTAATGCCGGACAAAATTAGCCAAGATTTCACTTCCAAGACTTGCCTCAAAAGGCTGGTCCCCGGGTTAGGGGTCTAGCCACAAACCTGATGATCAAGGTTGTACATGCAAGCACTTGATATATATTCAGAAGCACGAAGAGTGAGTAGAATATTAATTAACAAATGGTACTACAGATGCACAACGCATCCTAAGATTACAAATATTAAGCAGGCTAAGAAATATATACAGACAGACAGAAAGATCCTTATCCTCTGTCATTCAACGGGTATTCACCCATCTGGAGCTTCATTAGCCTTGACAAATCGACCCTTAACTCGCTTTCTAGTATCAGCTCTTGCCTTCCTTGATTCATAACGAATGTGCTTATCATATCTGGACATCACAACTCACACTCAGAGATTCAACAAAACCGAGATGTAGGGATAAACTCAAGAGGTGACAAGGGAAAACTATGCTGAAAGGAAAACTAAAAGAAATAACCTACCTTCGTATTTTCTTTTTCTCCTTATAACGTTGCATTGCATTTCCTCTGTTCTTCGCCAGAAGCTCCATATCAGCCTTGAGTATTTCCTTATCGGTGTTTTCACCTCCCACAAAAATGCTTTGCTCCATAAAGTTCAAATCTTTAGACACACCACAGCATTTCCGTTTAGCATAACCAGAATCGGAAGAAAGCTTAATTATTGGTAAATTGTTGCTCTCAGATGTTGCTGGCCCCTGGCTTCCCCCTCGGTTATTCGAATTATTCTGCAAGGCATGAAGCAAGTAATTTCTCAGATTCAAGAGGAAGACATTATTATACCATACCATTTGACACATCTGTTTTTTTGCAGATAAATTCACTATCCATCCATGTATAGTGAAGCTTTACTGTCAGCATTACTATGTATGACCTAACTATCGAACATTTATTTATTAATCAGGTAATAATGTGGTATCTCAAATTCCCAATAACATTAACCCAAGCTAATTGGAAAAAGTAATGTCAAAAGCAGTGTCCAAGGTGAATCAACAGAACCATCAATGGTCGTGGTTCCTAAAGCAGACTATAGAAAGTTCTAGAGTTAATTAAAATTGACACGGCCATATTCTGGTTAAACGCATTGCAGAATCAGTTGTACCCCATGCTTTTGTTAGAATTTACAAAATTGTAAAGGTATTATATATCCGACTCCTTAACACAAAAGAAACCTCAACAATCCTCCAAGACAGAACAAAGAACTGACAAAGTTGGTAACAGACCTGTCACTCAGACATTTTTGTTATGTCTAATCTGTCACTTAAAACTACAGGTATCAAGACTCAATCATGCCACAGTAATTGATTTAAGGGATTAAATAGAACAAATGAGATAAAACTAAAGGTGGCTAGAGCTTACACTGAAAGCTGTCATATCTTCATGGGCAACTGAGCCGTTAATGCCTGAGAGTTCTAATCCTTTTGAAGTTGCTAATGATGTTCCTTTTATGAGTTCACCATAGCTTTTCATCATGTAAGCCATGTCGCTCTCACTGTAGTCGGCTTCCACTGCGCTTGACTGTTCATGGCTCCTCAACTGCCCCAGATTGAAATCCCATATCTGAAGAAGCAAACACAACAAGGCCGTGTATACAATCAGTCCAACTTCAAGAACAGGATCAAAGAAGCAAGCAGCAGAGGAGAAGAAGCTAGTACCATTTCAGGTAACTACAGAGGGTACAAGATAAATTATATCAGCAACATGTCCTGTTCAACCGATATCTCTTCCTTTTAAATTTTGTCAGTTCAAAAGAGCAAAAGCATATTTATCTGACAAGTCTATGTTACACTCATTAAGCTCGTTGCAGGTTTTTTAATTTCCTAATACTTTTCACCAGAGAAGATTAAAGGTGTACGACTGATTTTGACAGCTCAAAGACAAACAACAACAAACCCAGCATGATCCCAACAGGTGAGGTCTGGGGAGGGTAGTCTGTACGCAGACTTTACCCCTACCTAATGCAGGTAGAGAGGTTGTTTCCAATAGACCGTCAGCTCATGAAGGGTAAGAAGAAGAGGAAAGCAAGGAAGGAAGAAAGAAGAAAGAAAAAAGGAGAGATAAATAGTACTAAATAATAGCAACAGGGAATACAATACCTGAGACGAACAAAACCACATAACGTAATAAAAATCTAAGAATATGAAGGGACATGCATGCTACTAAGACTATCGATGAACAACTAAAAACTACCTACTACCCTTCTACCTTAATCCTCGACCTCCACACCCTCCTATCAAGGGTCATGTCCTCAGTGAGCTGAAGCAACGCCATGTCCTGTCTAATCACCTTTCCCCAATACTTCTTAGACCTACCTCGACCTCTTCTCAAACTCTACATGGCCAACCTCTCACACCTCCTGACAGGAGCATCAACGCTTCTTCTCTTAACATGTCCGTATCATCTCAGCCTCGACTCCTGCATCTTGTCCTCCACGGGAGCTACTCCCACTCTGTCCCGGATAGCTTCATTCTTAATCATATCTCTCCTGGTACACCCACACATCCATCTCAACATCCTCATCTCTGCTACTTTCATCTTCTGCACGTGGGAGTTCTTGACTGGCCAACACTCAGCCTCATACAGCATAGCTGGTCGAACCACCACTCTATAAAACTTACCCTTAAGTCTTGGTAGCACATTCTTATCACATAAAACACCAGAAGCGAGCCTCCAATTCATCCATCCCGCTCCGATGCGATGAGCAACATCTTCGTCAATCTCCCCGTTCCCTGGATAATAGACCCAAGATACTTAAAACTCGTTCTCTTGGGAATAACTTGAGCAACAAACTTTACCTCTACGGAACCATCGTACTCCACCTCCATTCTTCATGCATCTTCTTCGTCTTAAAAATAACATTAAACAGTCTGGTGAGTCACTCCAAACCTGCTCGCCCGCGCTCTTCCAGAATTTCACCGGGATTTCGTCTAGCCCTGTTGCTCTGCCCCTGCACATCTTACGCATCGCCCCTTCCACCTCCTCTACCGTAATCCGCCTAATGAACCCAAAATCCCGCCGACTCTCGGAGTACTCCAACTCACCCAACACAATGCGTCTATCCCCCTCTCGATTCAACAGTTTATGGAAGTATGTCTGCATCTTCTCCTAATAAGTGCCTCGTCCATCAATACTTTGCCATCCTCGTCCTTGATGCACTTGACTTGGTCTAAGTCGCGGGCTTTCCTCTCCCTCGCCTTAGCCAACCGGTACAACTTCTTGCCCCCGCCTTTGCACCCGAGCTCCTCGTACAAACGAGCAAACGCCGCGTTCTTAATCGTCGTAACTGCTAACTTCGCCTCTTTCTTTGCCTTTCTGTAACACTCCCGATAAGACCTTTTTACCTCCTCGTTTGTACTCTCCACTAGCTTCAAATAAGCAGCTTTCTTAGCTTCCACTTTACCTTGAACCTCTCCATTCCACTACCAGTCCCCTTTATAACCCCCAAGAGAGCCCTTCGTGACCCCTAAGACCTCTCTAGCAGCTATCCTAATGCAATTCGCAGTCGTGAACCACATACCAGACGCGTCCCCCTACTCATCCAGCTCCTCATAGCCAACAACTTCAGCCCTAACTTCTGAGCTTTGTCCTTGGTCAAGTTACCTCACTTGATCTTAGGTTGCCTGCCCCCCCCCCCTCCTCCTACTCCTCTTGATCTCCAGGTCCATAACTAGGAGCCTATGTAGGGTCGTGAGGTGCTCGCTTGGAATGACCTTGCACTGAGTGCACGGACCTTTATCGCATTTCCTGCAAAGAAGATAATCAATCAGAATCTTGCCCATTGAATTCTGGAAAGTGATCAGGTGCTCTTCCCTCCCTCATTCCTATCCCCAAAACCGAACCCGCCCGTGCACATCATCATAACCCGTTGCACTAGCCCCAATATGGCCATTGAATCTCTGACAATGAACAACTTCTCTGTGTGCGGAATACTACGCACCATCTCGTCCAAATCCTCCCAGAATTGCTTCTTGACCTCCTGGTCCAAACCTACATGAGGAGCGTATGCACTAATCACGTTTACAGTGAACCCACCAACTACCAGCTTGATACTCATCAACCTATCATTTACCCTCCTAACCTCGACCACGAGCTCCCTAAGGTCCCTGTCAACTAAAATGCCTACCTCATTCTTACCCCTAGCGCTTCCTGAGTACCATAGTTTAAACCCGTCTACATCTCGTTCCCTAGTACCTTTCCATCTAGTCTCCTGAACACACGCTATGTTGATCTTCCTCTTTCGAAGAATCTTACCTAACTCTATAGACTTCCCCGTCAACGTCCCAATGTTCCAAGACCCAACTCTCAGCCTAGATGCTTTCTTACCCCTCTTCCCACCCCTGGACCCCACCCTCAGCCCCACCCGAGGACATGACCTCACTCTCACATCGTTCACTACCGCCACTATAAGCAAAAGGTATTAGGTGAACACTACCACTAAGAACAAGTAGCGGGAACGAAGGACTACAAGCTACGAACCCGAGAGCTAAAAACAACTCAAAGGCGCTACTACGATAACAGTAACGCGAGCAGGCACTAGAACAATGAATCTACCACGTCGAAGAAACTACCCCTGTGCAAACACAGAATTAAAATGGATAGATGAAACCTTAAGCTTAAAACACTAGTAGAAAAGATAGAAAAAGCAACCAATCCAACTACGGGTTACCGGCAAGGCAACCAAAACTAATAGATGTGTACACAAACAAAAATTGCCGGCAAGGCAACAGTAAATAGATAGTTCAGAATATCATATTTTTTCAAAAATCGAAATAGACGATCCCATTTTTGGAAAAGAAATGGGCATAGAAGATTGTCTTAATATTGAAACAGAATATCAAATGCAACATCATAGCATTATGTATCTTTATTTACTTAAAAATGAAGATACTATCTTGAGACACACTTCAAGAACCAAAATAGAGCATAGAGAGAATATGTGATTCTCATGCAACTTTATGCATATTCCAAAATCACTAAAAACCACAAAAAGGAGGATCGACTCGTATAGATCTAGATTATTAACCACAACCAACTCAAGATCTAACAAAACTTGACAGAAAAGGAAATTTTGCATGCTGCCTGTACAAATATGACATAACCAATTCAATTAGTACAAGAAACTTTTTTCCCAACCTCTAAAATGCCTACCCCCAAGATTCCAATATGACAGAATTTTCATCTGCTTTGTAGATGCGCACAGGAAACAAATCAAAGCAGAACCTCAAGTCTGTTCACATCCCAAATATACTCGAAAGGCGCCAAACACTATAAAGATATGGGCTTATCATCTATTCTTTTCTCAACTCAAACAAATAATCATACGTGCAGATTCATGTTGGATGGTCAATTATCAATCAAATCACTATTAGTATGAAGAAATCCCCAGTTCAATGACGACCTGATGCTACAAAAACAGTTTTTATTCTGCAATTCTGCACGACACGCCATAGCTTTTCACATTTGAAACAAAGGCAAACGTCATTGAACAATATGTGATATAAAGAACGAGACAACAGAAGTGGATTAATTCATCGCACTTGTTCAGCCTATGCAAAATATCCTAGCTATGACGGATAAAGTTATTATTAGCACCATGAGATAATGATAATACCTGGGTGTTTTGAACATAGGAATTTCCGGGCGACAAAATATTCCCTTGCACCATGCGGTCACTGTCTTTTGAATTATCAGGCTTCTGCATCATAAGCAAAGAGGTAAACGGCACACTCTGCGGCTCAAGCTGCTGATTGACACCGCCCATAACCACATCACTCCCCTCCGTCACATTAACATTTCCCTGCCAATCACTACTCCCATTAGGTTTCTTTGGAACTAAATCTTCCGATCCACCTCCAAACCCATCTGCCAAATCTCTCTTGAATAACTCAATTAATTGTTTCAATATCACTTGTTTCTGCTTGCCACAAGTTGGATTTTGCTTTCTACCCACCTCACGAGTTGTGGAGTAAATCCCAGAATTATTATTATTATTAGCGCTAGGTACCATTAAATCTTGCAACAAGACAGAAGGAGGAGGAGGAATAACATCCTTACACATCCAATTACAAGGCTCTAAGAAACCATTCCAAGTGGGCTGCAAATGAGTAGGTGTTGGTGGTTTCTTGGCCTCAATATCTAAACCCCAAGCTGAAGCAATCTCAGTAGCACAAGGACATCCAGAGAAGCCTTCAACAGGGGTCCGATCGTGTGCACAGCTGCCGTGAGCATCCCAATCGCATTCTTGGCAGAGTACGAGGTTGTCGGTGGCGCAACGGATGGAGACAGGCTCGGAGCCACAGTTATCACAGATCTGAGATCGGAGGTGTTTCTTGGAGAGGGCGTTAGCTGAATGAACGTGCTGGTCACACAAAAGACACAGCTTTGCTGAATCAGCTCGACAGTAAAGTACGGCAATCTGCTGATTGCAGAAATCGCAGGGACGGCTGTCTGCAGTGCTTCTCTGGCTCATTATCAGGATTCCAAAACCCTAGGAAAACGATCTGGGTTTGGCGGCAATATTGTGCAATCTTGTCTTGCTAAAAAGAGTTTTTGTATGTCAAGAGTTTGAAGTCTAGGTGTAATTAGTTGATGTTATTTGTATTTTGGATTTTCTGAATGCTTAACAAGAGTTCAATGTTCTTCTAACTTTGAAATGGACAGGTGATAAATAGTTGATCTCGCGCAAATCTCATTTTTAGGGATGAAATGAGGAGGAGAGGGGAAGAGGTGGGTTCCTGAATCTTACTAAAAAATCTTCAACTTTTTGCTGACTGGCGTACGGTTGCATCTTTTCTGACCTGACCCACCTTTTAAACGAGAAAATATAATGCTCATTCATTTTAAACTATTTACCCTTTAATTTTCAGGTCCAAATTATTTACTTATCATATTTATGCGGTCTAAACTATTTACTCGATCAATACATTAGATTATTCTCCTCATTTAATGTCTCAGTTAACGCTATTTCACACAGTCATTTCTTTCATTTCAAAAATCTCATAACCAAACCATGAGAAATCATATTTCACACAGCAGTTACTGATTTGACTTGTGAATTTTTCTTCAGATTTTGTTTCTATCTTCAATGTTATTGTACATGAGTTTCACTCCAAAATTTTCTTTCTATAATAGTATTTTTTTTTTTTGGTATTTATTTGTATTTCTGAACCCATGTGTTATTGTAGTTATATATTAAGCTTCTCAGCTCTGATTTTTGTGTGTGTATGAAGATCCACCATTAATGAGCTTGAAGCTCCTTTATTTAAAATTTTATTTTGAAGATTTATTGTTTGGTCCGATGTGGGTGCTATAAAATATTGATTATAGTACCTTCAAGTAAGCTTCCCGGATCTGAATTTTTATGTGTATTTGAATATTCACCATTGTTGGGCTTCAAGCTTTTGAATTTAAAATTTTATTTTGAAGTTTTCTTGTTTGATTCAAAGCGGGTGTTGTTAAACATTGCTTATAATACCTTCTGAAAGTTCATACTGAAATTTGTTAGCATTTGGAGCTGATTTGAGGTGATTGAGATCGAAATTTTCAGCTGATAATCGAAGAAGAACACAGCTACCCAATAGTATACTGCTATAGTATACAATATGTTTTAGGAGTATATAGCTATATTACAACAGTATACTATTATAGTTTACAATATACTGTAACAGAACACAGTTACCTAATTGTATATCGCTACAGTATACAATATACTGTGGAAGTATATAGTTATACTGCAACAGTATACTATTGTAGTATACAATATATTGTTATAGTATACTTTAATAATATGCAATATATTGTAACAGTATGCTGTAATGGTATAAAATATACCATAGTAGTATACTTATTACCCGTAAATTCACTTTCCTTTTCTCTTTTAATTTTCCTTAAGCTTTTACCCAGCGTGAGGGGCAAATTGAAAATGCAAATCTTTTTTTCATCTTGATTTATTCTATGACTTGAATTCTAAGACTTCTGACTTCGGCAAAACGTTAATCTGCCATTAGAGGACCTT
Organism: Nicotiana paniculata; assembly: GCA_005239505.1. Classification (NCBI taxonomy): domain Eukaryota; kingdom Viridiplantae; phylum Streptophyta; class Magnoliopsida; order Solanales; family Solanaceae; genus Nicotiana; species Nicotiana paniculata. Next base: position 20,089 of record ML327855.1, on the reverse strand, counting down.
GAAGCTTTGAAACTCATAAATTGGGTTTGTTGAGTTTGTGGTTATTTTGAAACTCAAAACAAGAAAATTTTTTTAATTCTTTGCGTACAATTTATACCTTGTTGGTATAGATATATACTATATTGATATCATATTTAGTTAATATTTTTTGGTTGTATTAGTTACATTTAATTGGACACAATTTGATTTTTCTTTAGTAATAGTATAAAAAAAAAATAATAAAAAATAGTGAAAACAGTAAATGAAATTAGATTATGAAGAGAAAAAAATATAAAAAAAGAAGTTAAATGAAATTAGAAAAGGAAAAAAGAAAAAAATAAAAAGAAAACAAGAAAAAAGAAAAGGAGAAAAGAAAAAGGAAAGAAAAGAAGCATAGAAATAAAAAAGAATTGGAGAATAAAGAAAAATTCCCCACAAAAATTACTATGGGTAGGAAATGTAATTAGTTTGATAGATAGACAAGGGTAAATAATTTTATTTTTGTGAGTAACTGTGTCATTCTCTTATTTACTCATAGCCTGTTTGGCCAAGTTTCTAAAATCAGCTTATTTTGAGGAGTGTTTTTCTCAAAAATACATTTCTAAAAAGTGCTTTTGATGAAAAGCAGAAGTGTTTGGCTAATTAATCTGAAAAACACTTTTGAGCAGTAATTAGTGTTTGGCCAAGCTTTTAAAAACTACTTCTAAATATATATTTTTTTAAAAGTATTTCTCACAAAAGTACTTTTTGGAGATAAACTACTTTTTCTGCTTCTCCTCAAAAGTATTTTTTTCCTTCCAAAAGTTTGGCCAAACATCTCAATTTTTGGCCAAAAGTGCTTTTGGCCAAAAAAAGTACTTTTGGCCTAAAAAAAAAAAGCTTGGCCAAATTGGTTGTTACTGTTGTATAGTCTTAGTTTCTTGTAGTACAGTCTCAGATTAAATTAATTTACGACTTACTTATGATAGGCGAATGTAGTGTGCAAATGATGGGTTTTGTTGAACCCATAATATTTGACGTGGAGTAATTTATAAGTAAAAAATTTGTTAAATTGCGAAAATAGTAGATATGAACTCATAACTTCAAAATATAATTGGTTCAATGCTAAAAATCTTAAAAGCTAAATCGATAGAGTTTAAATGATGGATTAACCTCTCTTATTTATACGACAACATGGTGGGATCAAGACAACAACATTATATTAACATGTACTGCAGTAATTAACATATTTGTTGGTTGTTACATATTGTTTCATAATGTATCGTATCGTATTGTTTTGTATTATACTGTATCATTTGATGAATACAATATTTGGATAGATTGTATCTTTTGCCATCATTTTAGGATATCGCACACCAGTAATATGAACTTGCACTATTATAAAGATAAATTATGATACGGGTTAAAATTATTATATAAAAAGTAATGTAAATGATAAAATAAAATTATTTAATAATAATGAAGGGTGATATGAGAGAAAAAGATAAGGTAACAACGCGACCACACCAAATCGGTCGTTACATAAAGTGGCACATTTCGTCGTTATGTAACAATGGATAACGATACGATGCAATAAAATTTAAGTAACAATCAAAGCAAACATCGTATTTAAAGTAACAATACGATACAATACAATATGTAACAACCATCCAAACAAGTCGTAAGGAGTAGTTTTGTATTCCCTTTATCTTAATTTACGTGGTAATTTTTTTAGTTTGACTCGAAAGAAATATTATGCTTTTTATACAAAAGGATGATTTATAATGACATAAATATTTAATATTTATTTCAAATCACAAATTTTTAGAAAAATCATTTCTTTTGGTGCCACATAAATTGAGATGGAAGAAAAAGTATTCTCTCTGTTTCAATTTATATGACACACTTTCCTTATTAGTCCGTTCGAAAAAAATGACGCATTTCTATAATTGGAAATAACTCAACTTTCAACTCTTCATTTTACTCATTTTATCCTTAATGAGAAGATTTTATAGCCACACAAATGTCATGGCCCCACAAAGCTTTTACTTTTTAAGCTTTTAAGACGCTTTTAAGACCACAAGTTTTTAAAAGTCTTTTTTTCCCATAAATTTCGTGCTGAGTTAAACTACCTCATTTAAATTGAAATCGAAGAACTACAAAGCATAGGTTAAGAAAAAATGAAGGAGAGTGAGAGAGAGTGAAGTGAGTAAGAAACAATTACCGATCAAATCAAAGTGCGAATTTTCGTGTCCTCTTTTTTCTGAAATAAAAGACCAATACATGTGAAAATTCGAGTCCGAAACCAAAATGTGATTATTTGAGTCTGGAAAAAAAACATATTGACATTTTTATATATAACGCCCTTTTAAAGGGCGACATACCTTAATGGTCGTTTGTCCAGTTAAGTATAGCGCCATTTTAAAAGGCGCTATATATAAGAGCTTTTTTGAAATGCGCTATATATATATATATATATATATATATATATATATATATATATATATATATATATTATGTGGGACAATCAATGATTATTCTAGGTTTAACTGACATAACAATAATTCAACTGGGTATAGCGTCCTTATTTAAAGCGTTATACCTAAAAAAAATTTATATCCCCGAATTGGTTTTTTGCCTTATTTAAAGAAGTTAAGGATTTTCTAAAAATTCATTCATAAATATTCTCAAGTCCTCTGAAATATTTCTTCGTTAAGTTGTTTTGCATTTTGTCATAATGTCTGAAGAGCGAAGAATAATACTGGGTCGTTGTTGTTGTTGTCTGAAGAGCGAGGAATAACGATTTCATTATATTGGGGGGGAGGGGTGAGGTTGTGGTGGAGAATAACTTAGTAACCTATAGTTTATCTCCACAGTGTCATGTGAAGTTGCCACTTACAGTGGAGTACAATACATTGGTATCGTTGTTATGTAAAAAAATGAGTGTGAGCAAACGTTCGCAATAATGAGGTTGTGCAAAGCAGTGATATCCCTCAGTCATCGGGTGGTTATTTTGGAGCAGTTTTAGCCGAACAGGTTCCAGATGAAAGGGCTTGGCCTGATCTAAACTTATCTTCACGGGCGAATGAGGAGTGAAAAAATAATTTCTTTCCTATTTTACATAATCCACAAGACGAGTGGTAAACTTCAATTTTCTTTTGTGTTACGATGTATTTGTTGTATTGAATTTTCATCAACACTCATATATTCCACAGGGGGTACTGGCCAGATATGAATTTTACAAGTTATGAACCAACGCCCAGTTGGAATATGACTAGTTCTGGTGTGTTGGATCATGGTAGTCCATCCGGGAGTCATCACCAACAGGATAATGTCCATCATGGGATGCCAAACTCATTACGATTTGTAAGTGAAGTGATATAGCTATATGTAAAGTTTGGATCAATTTGAGTAACTCATTATTTTGTTGGTTGTGGAGTGAAAACGAGCAACTTGAAGGTCATGTGCTCACTCAATTGCCCGAAGACGACATATTTAATTGGGATCTGGCAAATGCACAGAGTCTGGAAGAGAATATTGATTATGAAAACAATGTCGATGAGTCTAGAGATGACATACACTTCCCTGATGACGGTGATGATGAGGAGGAAGAGAATGATGAACCTGATTTGACGAGGGAGCATGCTCCACCCCTCGTTAGACCAAGAGTGTACGAGTCCCACGTGTCGTTTCATTCAAAGGAGATTCCCTACATTGAACATTTACCAAGTATGTCGGATGTGGATTCCCTCATAAGGGATATTGACGAAATTCGGACAGTAATATGGGATGAATCTATAGCAACGGTGCTGTCAAAGGGCATGCTTTTTCTTGATAAAGTGCACCCAACCAGGGTTGTGCTAATGTACATCGTAAAAAAGTGTCGTGATCTCATGGTACACGAGTCATCTCCAGATGTATACAAAGTTAGTCTGTCGTAGATGGTTTACGGGTTGTAATTGGATGCTGCGTGCGAGGAAGAAGAAAATAAATATGTGGGTTGTGGGTAAATACATTGGCACCCACAATTGTGAAATTGACACATTCAGTAGGAATCATTTTAACTTGAATGTTGACTTGATTTATCTTGTCTTGATTCCACACATTGAAGCGTCCATAAGGTACAAGATCAAAGAGTGTATAACATCTGTCCATCAGGAATATGGGTGCACCATTACCAAAAGAAAGGCGTTTCTCGGGTGCAAACATGCGTTTGAAGTTGTTTATGGTAACTGAGATAAGTTCTTTGCATCTCTACCCAGGTACATGGACGCATTGTAACACTTTAACCCCGGGACTATTGCTGGATGGATGATTGAGCAGAGTCCGGGAATACCACAACATATATTCAAATATGTGTTCTGGGCATTTAAACCAGCAATTGATGGTTTTCTGCATTGTCAGCTGGTAACATCCATAGACGGCACTCGTGTCTATGGAAAGTATGATATTATGTTGTTGATCGTTGTTGCAGTATATGCTAATAGAAGTATATTTCCCATAGCTTTTTGTATTTGTGCCAATGAAAACCAAGAGACGTGGACACTATTTTTGAACCACTTGAAAGAGCACATTATCAAACAACGTTCAAGTATTTGTTTAATATCTGATCGTCATGGTGGTATTTTAAGTTCTGTACAGAATTTGCGTACATGGAAAGAACCGTATGCCTACCATCGTTACTGTGTGAGGCATTTGAAGGCCAATTTCTGGAAGGCATATCCCAACAAGGATTTGCATGATTTAATGTGGATGGTTGCAACATATCACCAAAAGTGTAAATTCAGGAGGTGCATATAATCTATCAGGCAGGAAGACGAGGGAGCCTATCGTTGGTTGATACGGCATGAGCTTGACAAATGGACTTTGCATGCTGATGGTGGCAGAAGATGGGGAATTCTGACTAAAAATGTGTCAGAGTCTTTCACCAGGTTATTGAAGTCTACATGTGGATTGCCTATCACTACCATGGTGCAGATGTCATTCAAGCAGATGGCGGAGAGGTTTATTGAAAGGGCTAGAGGTGCATCATCATTGATGGAAAGAGATGTTGAATTTATGCCAATACCAATGAAAATATTTGAGAAATACAGGTGGCTAGCACATTGGCATTCATATTTACAGTACTGCAACGAGCAAAATATTTTTGAAGTTCACACCACTATCCATCAAAATCTGGGGAATAATACACACACCATAAATGAAGCCAGAAGGTTATGTTCTTGTGGGAAATGATCCATCTACCACATGCCGTGCTCACATGCCATCAAGTTCTTTCAACATACAGGTTTAGAGGCAACCAACTATGTTGATAAAGAATATAGTGTTGCTGCATACTTAAACACCTATAGTAGGCAGTTACAGCCAGTGGGTGCTGAGTATTATTGGCCGCCGGAACCATTTAAAATGGTGTGTAACAAGGAGTATGTACAACAATGACAAGTGCAAAAAAGAATACGTATACGGAACCAAATGGATGTTGGTGATACAGTTTATGCGCGCAAATGTGGCATATGCTCGCAAACAGGACACGACCATCGTAAATGTCCTTCAGCTGGTTAGGGTGGCAGTGGTAATCTATCTCCTGGTGGAAGTTCATCTAATGTTCCCAGTTATCAAGGATACACGTAGTGTTTTGTTTCCGTAATGTGGTTGTAATAAGTGTATGTACTTGTTTATCTTGCACAATGTATGAAACAAAATTATGTTTCCATTGATTTTAAATCCTATTGATTTATTGATATTTAGCATTAATACTTCAATACAACAATCTAACATAAACTCATTTACAAAAACAATTTTTATTCACCATTATCGTCGCTGTCTGGCACAATTTCAATGTCACTATCTTCATCTTCTTCGTCAATATCATGTACGCACCCATCGGGACCGAGGGCATCCTAATCTAGGCCCCAATTCATATACATTTCTCATATTTCATCATTATCATCAATAAGACCACTTGCTTGATTTCTACAACAATATAGGACGAATTGCGGCAGTGTAGGAGAAAAATTTCATCATATTTCATCGCTATCATCAATAAAAAAATTTGTGGCAGTGCAGGAGCAAATAAAAGAGGCGGAATAAAAAAAAGGTTGGAAGAGAAATTTAAGTGGTTGAAGCAGAGAATAATGGGCGATAGTGACTAAACAAACACATGTATATGTTGAGTGTAATATTTTATCTTTATATTTTCCATGTCATGTATTTTCATTAGTTGTACTGAATTTAAATTATGTTAAGTTGCTATTTTTGTGTTTGTGTTGTAGTATTAAAATAACTAAGAACCGGAGAAATAAAAACATAATGCGCATATAATATAAACAATAATAATTGTTGCTATTATTACCGAATGTCATATGTACATAAAAAAAACAATGTGCACCACATCCTGTATGCTTTAAAGTAGCCGCTGGCCTGAGGCGCATCCCATCCCGCCCGGCTACACTATCAGGATCATCCTCATCACGTCGCCTCTTTATCGGAGGATGCGCTGCAGTATGATCGTCAGTAGGGCTGGCAGGCTTGGTAGAAGGGGTCGTCGGTCTAGAGTAACCTACATAATAATAAGATATTTTAGTATATGAAATATATATTAGTAATGTACGTGTTAAGTCACAAAAATTTAAATTGTCTTGCCATGGTCTTCTCGGGCTCCTAAATATAATCATCCGTCGTAGTCATGCCAGTATCGCACAAAGTGGCCTCTGTGACGGGCGAGGATGAAGCCTTAAAAAAACTTAAAGATATTTATGATTAATCAATAAGATAAAAAAAAATATAAATAATAGTAATACAAAAAAACCTGCGCTTGTAAAAGATCCTCAACATCCCTCGATGATGAGCCATAACTCAGTTGGCACCCACTATCCACATCTTGTGTCGGACGATCATCATCAATGGTCGATGGGTCTGGAGGATCAGGAAAATACTGATCCCAATCCTCTCGCATAATGGTCGTGCCCGCGATCATCAATGGAGCTGACAGGGTCACCTGCGAAGTCCCTGGAGTAAGCTGAAGGCTGAATGACGACATATCACTATGACCATGGTCTGGCTCATGGAGGTCCCCCACCTGATCAACTCCAACATCCTCAACAGGTGCCTCAACGGCCCCTTGCTGGGGACCACCTCCTCACCGACCCCCACGACCTCGTGGGACATCCCTACCTCGTGGGACATCCTTACCTCTCTGGGCACGCCTGCCACGTCAACCACGTTTTGGCTCATTTGCTGGCCCATGATAGTACTACTCTGGCGCCACATACTCAGCCTCGTATCCTAAGTGCTCATCATCTTGTGCTCGCCTCAATGTCTGGGAAGCCAGATCGGTAACCTGCCGGCCATACTCGTGCAAAGCGGATGCTCCCTCACCGGTATGGCACTGCATCTGCAGTCCTAACTGGTGGAACAGATATAGGCCAATAGACTGCAGAACATGTAAAATATAAATTAAGGAACCCTAGTTTAACGTTGTAAGTATACCAAATAACATACCAGTGCCTCGTGTCTCCCGATGTATAGAACATACCGACCGCCAGCCGATAAATGGGATTCCCGACGAAAAGTCAGGTAACACTATAGTTGTAACGACCTGACCGGTCGTTTTGATTTTTAAAACCTCGTGCTCCTAAATAAGACTTTTCGTACTTGTTTTTTCTGATTTATGACTTGCGGGGATGGTTGGTTCGGGATTTGGAAGAGTTTGGGTTGGAATTGGAACACTTAGTTCCTTAAGGTTGGCCTTAAAGGCCAAGTTTGACTTCGGTCAACATTTTTAGTAAACGAACTCAGAATCGGGATTTGAAGGTTACAATAGGTTCGTATGATGATTTCAGACTTGGGCGTATGTTCGTAAAGGGGTTTGGATGACCCGTGAGCGTTTCGGCGCCAAATAGTGAAATATGATTCTTGAAGTTCAAAAATTGAGGTTTGGAATGTGTTTTAGAGATATCGAGGTCCGAATGGAATTTTAAGACCGAGAATAGTTCCTAAGTGTCATTTATGACTTGCTCGTAAAATTTGGTGTCGTTCCGAGTAGTATAAGTACGTTTCGGCGTGATGGAAGTGAATTTAAGAACTTAAGGTTTATAAGTTGAATTTAGTTGGTTTTGGGGTATGATTCCTAGATTTAATGTTGTTTCGGGCGTTCCGAAGGTTCAAGCGAGTCTGTTTTATGATTTAAAACTTGTTGGTATGTTTGGACAGGGCCTCGGGGGCCCCGGATTCCATTCAGACGTCGCGCGAGGCAAGTTCGATGTTACATCCCGCATTTTCGTATGGTAAGGTTTCGTCTTCAGTTAATCGACGTAAATCGGGGATGACAATATCTTGAGGTCAACGTATTTGCGCTATTTATAACAAGCAATAAGTAAGTGTCATGAAGGATAAAGGGTACACGAATTAAAGAAAACAAGTTTCGTTGAAAGTGGCCAATTTGGGATAAAATACGGGTCGAACGATAATACCAGATAATTATGGACTAGTACCATGCAAGGAACCATATGGCCACGGTAGTATGATGTATAAATCATATTAAAAATAAATAGAATTTTAAGTTATTTGAGTTAATATTAATTATGCGAGTAATTGGTTAATTACCGGGTAACAGAACATTACCAAATTAACTAATAAGGGGATAAAAATTTATATTTTCCCCCCAAAACGTGGCATCATGAAATCTTACCAAACATATGACTAAGGAGACATATAGGCTTAGTGTCCATTAAATGATTATAGGACATTTACGTGTAAAGTAAGTCCTTATGTTTGGTGCATACTTGATTTGTAATTTTACTTCAAATCCATCAACAAAGAAGCACCCAAGAACGTACTTTTAAAAAACAAAATGTCAGGTGGGGTTGTTGTATGTAGTGACAATAGTTTACCAAAAGATGAACACTTTCCACAAGACAAGAATCATACCAAATTCCCCAACAATTAAAAAAAAAAACCTCAGCACCAAAGCAGACGATTCTTCACTTTCAGACAACTTAACGCCCTTGCCGTTGTAATCGTCTTTTCTTTTAGTGAACCTCCTGTGATTAGCGAAAACAACAAGTTACTAACTCTTTACGTTACAATTGGAGCAATTGTGGGGTTATTTCTTCCCATAGCTTATATTTTCGAAGGTATTTATGAGGGTGATAAAGAAGGTATTAAAGCAGTAGCCTCTCCAGGTATGTTAAGGCTATCCCTTCTTTCTTTTGGCATGGTCCAAATTATACAGAAGAAACGAGCAAACTCATGGTTTCCATAAATTACTCTATTCAAAGAAGTACTAGGGGTGTCTATATTCTTGATTCCCCATGTGAATTATTATTATCTTCTGTTCATGGGTCTCAAAAATACGTATGTTGGTAAAGTTTATTTCATTATACTAAACAGAGGCATGATGGCCTTATGACGTACCGAGAGATTTTATTGACGTATTTCATATGCATTTCATGGATTTACATATGCACATTGACCCATGACCATATGGCGTTATATACGCATATATATGTAAATATATTTATATGGGATATGGGAAAAGGTTACGGCGTTATACACCACCACCTGATCAGCTGGTATATGATGATGATGTTGCCCACAATGGCTGAAATATGATTCAAACGGCGTTATATATGCTTATATATGTATGTATATATATGATTCAAACGGTGTTATATACGAGTATATATGTATGTATATGTATATGGGATATGGGAAAGGATATGATGTTATATACGCACCACCACCTGATCAGCTGGTATACGATGATGATTTTGCCCATAGTGGCCAATATGATATGATGGGATGCCCTCAGAGGCTGATGATGTTATGAAACATATACCTATGCACGACATGACATTCATACACATGACAGTATAATTATTTCATAAATTACAGAGTTATCCAGACTTACAGGTTGAGTCATTTACTCTATATTTCTTCCATGTCTGTTATGTACTTGTTTATGTGCCTTACATACTCGGTACATTATTCGTACCGACGTCCTTTTTGCCTGGGGACGCTACGTTTCATGCCCGCAGGTCCTGATAGACAGGTCGATAGTCCTCCAAGTAGGCTATCAGCTCAGCGGAAGGTGTTGGTGCGCTCCATTTGCTCCAGAGTTGCTTATGTGGTCAGTAAGATTAGGACATGTACTGATTAGTATGGCAGGGCCCTGTCCTAACCTATATGACGTTTATGTACTCTTAGAGGCTTGTAGACATATGTCGTGTACGTGAAAGATTGTACGGCCTTGTCGGCCTATGTTTTGAGTTTATAAATGATCATGTTAGCCTATTAGGCCCATATGTCACGTGTATATGATGATGTAATAAGAAAGATACGTTACGTTGGTACTCGGTTGAGTAAGGTACCAGGTTCCCGTCGCGGTTCATCGGTTTGGGTCGTGAAAAAAGTGGTATCAGAGCAGTTCTGTCCTAGGGAGTCTACAAGCCGTGTCTAGTAGAGTCTTGTTTATGGGTATGTCGTGCACCACACTTATAAGCAGGAGGCTACATGGCATTTAGGACTTTCACTCTTTCTTCTTACTCTAGATCGTGTCATAGAGCTCAATCATGAGAATTCAAATCCCGAACTTCTATTTACGATACCTACATCTAGAAAGATGGTTTGTAAGAGATACAACTATGGAAAAGTTGAGTCAGAGGAACTTTAGTTTGCATCATTCCTATGATGAATAAATATAAGGTCTACAACAGGAGATGTATGTACTAATACATATAAATATTCTTGATAAGCATCCCTAAGGCAAGAATGTCTATCCACTCTTACGGTAAAAAGGAATAAGAGAATTGTAAGGTAGACACAAGTTTCAGTAAGTAAAAGAAGCAAGGTGAAAAATGGTACGAGCTACACAGCTAATGAAGATTAACAGTATTTACAATTCAAGCAGAGAAATATAAGCATTTCGAGATACCTTCAATTATAACAGAAGTATGTACAATTAGTCATACACATCTCAATTATCCTCCATGGGAGCTAATTGAAATAGTTAAGAGAAGGACGAATATCAGGAACCGGCTGGGGTTAGAGTAACCCAAAATGATGGTTGGATTGCTTGCGTTAGTTGACATTTCCGAAGGATATTGTAAATGTGCTAACAAAATCTCCTTGTGAGACATCCAAATGGTACACTCTGAAATAATACAGCTAGATATGAGTAATAAAAAAAAAGGCACTGGAAGCCTTAAAGGATAAATGTTAACTTAGTATGGCCTCGTCCCTAGTAAAGAAAGAATGTTAGGCAACCCGAAGAGCCAATAGATGGATCAAGGGGAGCTAAAAACAAAGGAATGTCCTGTTGAAATTTTCAAAATAAAGTGTTAGACATAAATGTTAGAAGGAAATGAGAAGAGAGTTAATGAAGCGTTACGAGTAAGATGTGATGCATGGATGACAACGGTAGAAAAAAATGTGACGGTATTATAGGATATATAGTCAAGTGAAGGAAAAGAGAGGAGCCAGGCCTTGAGACAACAAAAGAGTACATGCCATAAAGTTGTATCCTCATTTCGAGAAATAAGTTCGTGACTCCAACACGACTACTAGGAGGGAGAGTCAATCCCTAGAGTAATAGAAATCAGTATGGGCTGGTAAACAAGATAAACTAAACATGAATTAGGGACTGAATGGTTGGAAAATAATCGACATCATGGGAATTTTAGATTTCGTTCCGGCAGTAATAGAATGGACCACAAAAGAAGATTCATGAGAAATTAAGAGAATGGTAATTCAGGCAGACGCTTCCCTAAAACAAGCAATGTGAGTAAAGCTAAACTTATGGAACTGTGTGTGCCAATTACACTAGGCGTTACCATCATGAGTAAAGAATTTTGTTATCCTTGGTACAGAAAGATTGCCACGAGGCAAGGAAGGGTCATCGATGATGTGAAAATACATCAAAGATAAAAAGGTAACACAACTATAGGTAGATCCTCGTGGCTTCAACTCTTAGTACTCCCCTAAAAGGGGGAAATATGGACTGATGTGGCAGTAAGTCAGAATTAAGTGGATCGAGTAACTATGGAATGATAAAGAAAGGATGCGATAAGAATGAGAAAGGGATGAGATTGCACTTATTCAAATGTTACAGATATGTTATGATTCCAAAACATTACGTAAGCACGACGTTAAGGAAAGGAATTAAGGGTTCCTTCCCGAGATGTTATTGATAAATAGGAGCCAGTAGGAGACACAAGTTAAGACAAAGGAAATAACCCAAGGAAGATTACGCGGAATATTGATATGAGAATGGGCCAACGAGTAGTTAGTGGTTGATTTAGGAAGATCCTAGTAATGTCTAGACAAGAGGACACAGACAAATCAGCAAATCGTGCAGGATAAACATAGTAAAATCCAATATAGTGAATTTAGCCTCGCAAATGTCATTGTAATACTTGAGATATATTCAAATAGGAGTCGGGGTAGTTAAAGGTACCATATGAGTATTACTGAAATAAAAGAGAAAGCCACTAGGAAAACAGTTAAAATATCATTTCAGAAGCAGCCCTACAAGCAGAAGGGCATGAAGGTAAGTAACTACGAATAATTATAGGTAAGGAAGGACATCAAAATGGTCCGTAATAAGATCACATCTTTACAAGAGTCAAGGGTTCTCTCTAAAGTACTACAACGGAAGACTAGCTGGAGAAATAAGGAAGAAGGCTTTAACCTAAGTTGGGTGACCTAAGGAGGAAATGGTCCTATAACGACAATCTCACAACAACATTGTATGCACTCCAGAAGAAAATGACACCTATTGTGGCTAATGAACGAGAAGTAAAATCAGAAGTAATATTCAAGATCATATGAATTCTATGGAATTCCAATATGCGTGGGCACCAAGATAAGCTAAGTATGCACGCAAGGGGGCAGAAAGACCAGGAAAAGTAATTACTTACGTTTGAAGAAAGATGAGATGGAATAAAAAGAATTATTTGATCCATGATCCAGAGTTAGTTACATTATGAACGCACTTAAGAGTTTGGAGTTCTATACATGCAGCATATATAACCGTAGAAAATTCTGTATAAGTTAAAAGAAAGAATTAAGCTTAGGTCAGAGACAAAGGATTGTATCATGGATATTCCTTAGCGCCTATGAAAGGCTAAACGTAATAACTAATACCATGAACAACCTATCGGGAGGTAGCTTAAGCCTACATAAAGGCTGATCAGAAGAAGGAGGAAACTAAAGAGATACGTCAACAAAGTAAATCAGAAATCTGATTATTGGACCCCGAAAATTATAGATATCGTGATTGAGAACATTATAGGATCACTCTTAATATCAGAGTTACCAAAGGGATAGTAGAACCACCATATTCTATAACGGTTATACGATAAAGCCAGTTAGAAAAATACTAGCCTTATAAGAATTCAGTATTGAGCTCCCACCATATTGTATAGGCACCAGAGGTGCAAGTATTATAATAGAGCTTCAAGTTATGGACGTGAATTATACCTATGTGGAAGGGAGGTCATGAAAGAGATAAAAAAAAATGATGCGAGATTTTAAGATAAGTAAGGTAAAGGTGAACAACATACAAGATACTCAAAGGCAGAAGATCGTGAATAGTCCATGCTTCGGATAAAAGGCTAGCAACACTAGGATTCAATATCCAGGAATGATAGCAGCAGCGTTAGTGGCATACCTTCCAGCCTATGGTTTCTAAGCACCGAGAGATCAAGTCAAGAGAGTAAAGAATAGTTAGAGACGATGTGATGTCTCGCTTGATGTTCCAGAACAACATAAGGAAATCTATGGTACAAGCAAGTTGAAGGAAGACTGCGAATAGTATGAATAGATATGTATAGGTCCCAAGCTAAAGTATAGTAAAGAGACAAAGTTTTATGACAGGAGTAAGAACGAGAAATGACAAGTGAGAAGGTGAAGAGAACGGATAAGTCCTCGGAATTAAACCCATGAAAACAAGAAAGATGATGGTTTCTCTAAGTTATAGAAAGTTCAGTATAGCCTGAATGAACTCAAAGGAGTCTAAGACTAATAACATTTAGAAGAGATGGAATGTTGCCCTGTTAATAGAATAAGGGTGTAATTATTATAGATAAAGGATAATGTTTGGGCCTTCGATTGAGTAATGATTTGAAGAGGATTTCATGAGTTGTACAAGACTAAAATATCCATGTAAGGTGAGTAACATTGGGATGCTATAAAATACGGTTATGAAAGTATAGTATCGCCCCTAGGTGGGTGAATCTAATTACCCCAGATAACCCTGATGAGACATGAACCCTAGCGACAATGTTGCATAAGAGATCAAGTTATCAGTGGTAGATGATTAATCAACATTAAGGTGAATCAACAATAGATGGATGGAAGTTCAACAATATAAGATGAATTAGACCACCAGTCTTAAGGATAAACAACGAGAGTAACCTGGAGTTGGTTACAGACCTAAGTAATGATAAATCGAAGTAAGAGTTATGGTATAGTATGACATACAAAGATGCGGTAAAGATTCAGGTCTATGAAATAAGATATAACAATATTCGCAAGTTCTACAAGGTACCGAGCAAAAAACTTCAATATACCTATAGATGCCCAGAAAGATATCTCATTAAGCTCTGTATATATTTACAAGTAAGGCCTAAAAATTGGCTATCAGCTGGAGGAAAAAAAGGAGAGAAGGGACGCATAAGCGCACTTACAAGTTCAGAGTCGTACAGGATGCATGATAGAAGGTAGAAACAATTACGAGACTGAAAGGATTCTGAGCATAAGTCGTGGTGTGAGAAAGAGGCGGGCCTAAAAGAGGGAATGTCCTGGCCTTTGGATTGAATCACAAAACAGTTGCCTAGATGTCGAGGAGAGTAATAAAGTATTCGGAAGGCATAGGCTATGAAAATGATAAGAGCACTAGTCAACATTCGAGGACGAATGTTCCAAAGGGGGGAATGATGTTACATCCAACATTTTCGTATGTTAAAGTTTCTTCTTCAGTTAATCGACGTAGAATCGTAGATGAGAATATCTTGAGGTCAACGTATTTGCGCTATTTATAACAAGAAATAAGTAAGTGTCATAAAGGATAAAGGGTACACGAATTAAAGAAAACAAGTTTCGTTGAAAGTGGCCAATTTGGGATAAAATACGAGTCGAACGATAATACCCGATAATTATGGACTAGTAGCATGCAAGGAATCATATGGCCACGGTAGTATGATGTATAAAGCATATTAAAAATAAATAGAATTTTAAGTAATTTGAGTCAACATTTAATTATTCGGGTAATTGATTAATTACCGGGTAACAGAACATTACCAAATTAACTAATAAGGGGATAAAGATTAATATTTTCCCCCAAAACTTGGCAGCATGAAATCTTACCAAACATATGACTAAGGAGACATATAGGCTTAGTGTCCATTAAATGATTATAGGACATTTACGTGTAAAGTAAGTCCTTATGTTTGGTGCGTACTTAATTTGGAATTTTACTTCAAATCCATCAACAAAGAAGCACCCAAGAACGTACTTTTAAAAAACAATGTCAGGTGGGGTTGGTGTATGTAGTGACATTAGTTTACCAAAAGATGAACACTTTCCACAAGACAAAAATCATACCAAATTCCACAACAATGAAAAAAAAAATCTCAGCACCAGAGTAGATGATTCTTCACTTTCAGACAACTTAATGCCCTTGTCGCTGTAATCGTCTTTTCTTCTAGTGAACCTCCTGTGATTAGCGAAAACAACATGTTACTAACTCTTTACGTTACAATTGGAGCAATTGTGGGGTTATTTCTTCCCATAGCTTATATTTTCGAAGGTATTTACGAGGGTGATAAAGAAGGTATTAAAGCAGCAGCCTCTCCAGGTATGTTAAGGCTATCCCTTCTTTCTTTTGGCATGGTCCAAATTATACAGAAGAAACGAGCAAACTCATGGTTTCCATAAATTACTCTATTCATAGAAATACTAGGGGTGTCTATATTCTTGATTCCCCATGTGAATTATTATTATCTTCTATTCATGGGTCTCGAAAATACGTATGTTGGTAAAGTTTATTTCATGATATTAATCAGAGGCATGATGGCCTTATGACGTACCGAGAGATTTTATTGACGTATTTCATATGCATTTCATGCATTTACATATGCACATTGACCCATGACCATATTTACGCGTATATATGTAAATATATGTATATGGGATATGGGAAAAAGTTACGGCGTTATATACGCACCACCACCTGATCAGCTGGTATATGATGATGATGTTGCCCACAGTGGCTGAAATATGATTCAAACGGCATTATATACGTGTATATATGTATGTATATATGTCACGCCCTGAAATCCCACCATCGGGCCGTGATGGCGTCTAACGTTGAACGCGCTAGACAAGCCAACGTGTATAGATAAACTAGCATATTAACATCAATTTAATAGGATAAACTAAACGGTTCACAATTTAACAACGGAAATAAATATGGTTTCAAGCTAAATAAGGACAACATAATACAACAACGCATCATTTTCTCAAAACCTGGAGTCACAAACTCACGAACTGTCTATAAGAGTGCTAAATTGAAGTTTGAAAAGAGAATACATAGTTGTCTCTGAAACTAGGGAAAAAACAAGACAGAAGTGAAGACAAAGGGATGGAAGAGACGCCAAGGCCCACGAACGTCAGCGGGTATACCTTGAAGCCTCTATGATAAGCTGGAAGACACTCCCACTAATGATGTCCTCCGGGTCCGGCTGCGTAATCTGCACAACATAAATAAGTGCAGGTGTAGCATCAGTACAACCGACCCCATGTACTGAGTAAGTGCCAAGCCTAACCTCGGCGAAGTAGTGACGAGGCTAAGACACGACAACAAAGTGTACCTGTGCAGTTCAATAGTATAGCAGAAACTAAACAAGAATACAATTACGGGGAGAACATGCTGGGGGTAAGAGATAACAAATACTAAAATGACAGAAACGAAAACAACAGTCTGAAATATTTGACAATGGAGGTAGCGTTAGAACAGGTTCAGACAGCAGGAGATTCCATCAGTCGGGTCGTTCGTGTGGGAGGTTCCAGCAGCAGCAGAGGGCCCCATTCCCTAAGTGTGGGAGTTTTCATTCTAAGCCTTTTTTACTTGGATATCCGGGTACGCTATAGATATGGAGTGAGGGGCCATGTTCAGCGAGACTGTCGTACACCCAGTCAGGGCACGGGTAGGGGCACTACTCAGCCATCCAGTTCTTCAGCCGCTACATCTTCAGCATGCCCTCTAGCACCAGCAGGGCGCGGTGCAGCTAGGGGTAGAGCACGGGGTCAAAGGGACCCAGTCAGTTCTTTGCTTTGAGTGGTCACCTGAGTGCGGAGGCTTCTTTAGATGTTGTCACATGTATTCTGATTGTTTAGTCACATGATGTTTATGCTCTTATTGATCCCGAGTCTTCTTTGTCATATGTTACTCCATTTATTGCTTCAAGTTTTGGGATAGAACCAGAACAACTTCACAAGCCATTCTCTGTGTCGACTCCGATTTGTGATTCTATTATGGCCGTGCGAGTCTATAGGAATTGTGTTGTCACGGTGCATGGTCGGGATACCACGATCGATCTTATTAAGTTAGAAATGGTAGATTTTGATGTATTTATGGGGATAGATTGGCTCTATTCGTGCTTTTCTAAACTCGACTGTCGAACCAGAATTATGAGGCTCGAGTTTCCTAATGAACCAGTTATCGAGTGGGAGGGGAATAATGTTGTGCCAAGAGGTAGGCTTATTTCCTACCTTAAGGCCTCAAATATGATCAAAAAAGGGTTCATCTACCATTTGTCCGGGTTGCGGACACCACTTCAGAGGTGCCTTCTCCCGAATCTGTGCCTGTTGTGAATGAATTTCTTGAAGTATTTCCGGACGATCTTCCTGGGATTCCACCAGATAGAGAGATCAATTTCGGGATTGATGTATTGCTAGATACGCAGCCAATATCTATTCCACCCTACAGGATGGCGCCAACAGAATTGAGAGAGTTAAAAGAACAATTGAAAGATCTATTAGAAAAGGGTTTCATTCGGCCAAGTGTGTTGCCTCGGGGCGCACCGGTTCTTTTTGTAAAAAAGAAAGACTGATCGCTCCGGATGTGTATTGATTATTGGCAGATCAACAAGGTCACCATAAAAAACAAATACTCATTGCCTCGGATAGATGATTTGTTCGACCAATTACAAGGTGCTAAGTTCTTCTCAACGATTGATTTGCGGTCCGGGTATCACTAGTTAAGGATCAGGGAGCAGGATATTCCTAAGACTGCCTTCAGGACTCGATATGGGCACTTTGAATTTTTGGTAATGTCTTTTGGGCTAACCAACGACCCAACAACTTTTATGGATCTTAGGAATCGGGTTTTCAAATCGTTTATTGACTCCTTTAGGATTGTCTTCATTGACGATATCCTTGTTTATTCGCGAAGGCAGGAAGATCATGCTAATCACCTCAGGGCAGTTTTGCAGACTCTTCATCAGCACTAGTTGTATGCAAAGTTTTCAAAATGTGAGTTTTGCCTAGAATCAGTCACCTTTTTGGGCCATGTTGTTTCCAGGGAAGGGATTCGGGTTGATCCCCAAAAGATTGCAGCGGTAAAGGATTGGCATAGACCAACGACCCCGACAGAGATTCGCAGTTTCTTGGGTTTGGCTGGATATTATCGGAGGTTCGTGGAGGGATTCTCTACCCTCGCCTCCCCATTGACTAAACTGACGCAGAAAGCGATTAAGTTTCAGTGGTCCGATGCTTGCGAAAAGAGTTTTCAAGAATTGAAATCAAGATTGACTTCGGCACCAGTGTTGACCTTGCCAGAAGGTTCAGAAGGGTTTATGGTGTATTGTGATGCCTCAAGGGTTGGTTTGGGGTGTGTGTTGATGCAATGTGGTAAGGTAATAGCATATTCTCCTAGGAAGCTCAAGAATCACAAGAAGAACTACCCGACACATGATTTGGAGCTCGCGGCGGTTGTGTTTGCATTAAAGATCTGGCGGCATTATCTTTATGGGGTCCATGTGGACGTGTTCATAGATCACAAGAATCTTCAATATTTATTCAAGCAGAAGGAGTTAAACTTAAGGCAACGGAGATGGTTAGAATTGCTCAAGGATTATGATATAAATATTTTGTACCATCCAGGAAAGGTGAATGTTGTAGCCGATTCTCTTAGTCGGAAATCCATGGGTAGCTTGGCTCATTTGGAAGCAGGTCAGAGGCCTTTGGCTCGGGAGGTTTATCAGTTGGCCAGTCTAGGGGTATGCCTTTCAGCCTCAGATGAAGGGAATGTCATGGTGCGTAATGGAGTGGAGTCTTCACTTGTAGCGAAAGTCAAGGGAAAGCAATTCAGAGATCCATCTTTGGCACAGTTGAGAGAAGAAATTCTGAATCACAAGACTACAGACTTTTCACTCGGCAATGATGACGGTGTTTTGCGGTGCCAAGGGAGGTTATGTGTTCCAGACGTGGATGATCTTCGGGAGAGAGTTATGGCAGAGGCTACAATTCCAGGATTCCATACACCCAGGTACTACGAAGATGTATCACGATCTCAAGGAGATTTATTGGTGGAATGGTATGAAGAGTGCATTGGCGGACTTTGTGGCTAGGTGTCCAAATTGTCAGCAAGTGAAGGCCGAGCATCAGAGGCCGGTGGGTTGACGTAGCTTATGGAAATACCATTGTGGAAATGGGGGATGATCAATATGGACTTCGTGGTAGGGTTGCCCCGCACTCAGCGCAAATTCGACTAAGTTTGGGTAATAGTGGATTGGCTCACGAAGTCAGCGCATTTCTTGCATGTCAAGTCCACCGATACTACAGAACAGTACGCTCATTTGTATATAAAATAAATAGTCAGGCTCCATGGCACTCCAGTATCTATTATCTCGGATCACAACTAACTTTTGATATTTCAGCAAGGTTTGGATACGCAGGTAAATCTCAACACGGCTTTCCACCCACAAATGGACGGTCAGGCAGAACAGACCATTTGGACGCTTGAAGATATGTTACGGGCTTGTGTATTATATTTCAAGGGTAGCTTGGATGATCACTTGCCGCTTATAGAATTTGCTTATAATAACAGTTTTCATGCTAGTATTCAGAT
>ML327854.1:2209-29334 GCA_005239505.1 Nicotiana paniculata | reverse complement strand
TTTTCTGAGACCCATGAACAAATGATAGAATAATAGGACACATGGGAAATCAAGAACATAGGCACCCCTAGCACTTCTATGAATAGAGTCATTTATGAAAGTTGTGCATTTGCTCATTTCATTTGTATCACATGGATCATTCCAAAAGGAAAGAATGGATGGCCTTAACATACCTTAGATGATTTTCTTGACAATTCCTCTAACACACGTCTTTTGCGAAGAACACGTAATGACAGATCGAAGTAGAGAAAAATTCGTATGATATTCTTGAGAAAGATTGTACCGTGATCTCTTAGAATTGCATCTCGCACCGCTATTACATGATAATCTTGTATGAATTATTTCCTGAAGCCTCACCCGTTACTTAGTAGATATAAAACATCTCCATTCCATTTTGTGAATTAAAGAGAGGTCTTTTAATAGAATTCTTCAACAAGAATGAGATAAGGTGCACATATCTTTAAATTTTTTTCACCACCTCCTTAAGCACCTAATTGGATGGCAATTTGCTGTCACAATTCTACAATCCCACGTGGATGTGTTGTCCCCTAATGATTATCCAAAATCTCACTTAATAATTATCCAAAAACTTCTAATTAATTTGTTAACTTACCACTCAAATCAATAATTAACCGATTATTCACATAATTAAGAATTTTCTCAAATTACTTAAAATACTAATCACTTTAACACACTTTATATACCTTACTATTATGATCATGTGGTATTTTTTATGGTACTAGTCCATAAATAACGGGTATTATAGCTTGGACCGTATTTTATCCCAAATTGACAACCTTCAACGAAACTCATTTTCTTTGATTCGTTTACCCTCCAACCTTCACGGCACTTACTTATCACCTGTTATAACTAGCATAAATGCTTATAACCTCAAAATAATCTCATCCCTGAGCTTACGTCGATTATCTTACGACAAAACTTTTAACGTACGAAAATGCATGATGTAACATATCATTTCCGAGCTTATATCAATTTACTTATGGCGTACTTCCACGTACTAAAACATGGGGTGTAACACTCTGAAAACTCATGGAATTAAATCAAAACTAAATTAAAATTACTAACCTTAGAAGTTGGGGGTAAAAATCCCTCAAAACATCATCTCCTCCCGAAATACAGATCTAAATAATGGTGAAAAGTGGTCAAATTTCTATTTTCAGCATTTAAATACCTACTGTTAGGGCCTTCATCGTGATCGCAACTTAGCTATCGTGTTCATGAAGGCCAGGATCTGGAATAATCGTCTTCATGAAACTAGCGTCATGTTTGCGAATGTCATTTCCCCCCAATCCTTCACATTCGCGTCAAGACCATCGCGTTCTCGAAGGTCAACCTCCCACAACCTCCGCGTTCGCTTTCTTCTTCTCGCATTCGCGATGGAGGAAATTTCTCCTGTCCAAAATTGCTCTCCGCAAATGGGAGACTAGATACATTCGCGAAGCACTGCTGCACCACAGAAGATCAATTACTGCGATATGGACCAAAATGGTCCAACACCACCCCGAAACTTACTCGAGCCCCTCTAGACCCCATGCAACCAACCTAACAAGTTTATACAATTACACAAACTCGCTCATAGGTTCAAAATATCTAAACAATATTAGAATCAAGAATCAAGCAACAAAACTCGAAGATTCAAATGTTCATGAACTCAAATATCTAAAGCGCGAAAATGACCTCGGGTCACCCATGACCCGAACCAAACATACGTACAAGTATAAAACCATCAGGTGAAGCTAACAGAACTACCAAATTACCAATCTGGAGCCGTTTACACAAAAGTCAAACATTGTTCAACTCCAACAACTTAAAACTTTCAAATTGAGAATTCTTCTTCTATAACTATATCGAACCACCCCGAGTCACTCGATACTCGCGCCTGGCACTCTCACTCGGCACTCGCGCTCGACACTCCCACTTCGCACTCGCACTCAGTGAATACCAGCGCTCACTGCTGGTATGTCAGACTCCGAAGGGGCGGATCCTGCCCAAGAACTAATATAAGCCAATCATAGCATGAATCAATAAAGCCTCCTGCAGCGTGCAACCCGATACCATAAATATCACTCACAATCAGGCCCTTGTCCTCACTTAGTCATCATCCTCTCCAGTCTCTCGGCCTCACAAATCTCGTTCCAATCAGCCCAAACAATGATAATATGATGGGACACAAATGATAACAGAGACTGAGATATGATATGCAATGAATGAGTATCACTGAGAATGTAATTGCAATTTAAGCAAATAGCTCAATAGCAGAAATGACCTTAGTGGGTCCCAATAGGATAAACATATATCCTAAACATGGTTTCTAACATGGATCACAGTTCAATTAATCTAGCACGTAGAAATTTTATAGATAGAAACAAGATTAGGTCACTACACACTACCACATAATCAATCGAGTCATAATTCACACGGTGCACGCCCACACTCCCGTCACCTAGCATGTGCATCACCTCAGTACCAAACACACAACACATATATTCAGGGGTTCATTTCCTCAACACCAAGTTTAGAAGTGTTACTTACCTCGAACAAGCCGAATCCAATACCGAGCAAGCCAAACAATACTCTAGAAATGCCATCCCGAGTGTACCGACCTCCGAACGACTCGAAACTAGCCAAAAGCAACTCAAGAACCTCAAATAATGCTAAACGAAACAAACCCAATCGATAAAGGTCGAATCTTTAATCAAAAGCCAAAATTCAAACTTGGGCTCGCACCTTGAAACCCGACAAAACTCACAAAATCTGATAATCCATAGAATTACGAGTCCAACCATACTAGGTTCACTCAAATACGACTCTGAATCGATGTTCAAAACTCAAAAATTCACTTTATGAAATTTTAGACAAAACCCCCAAATTTCTCTCTTAAAATCATGAATCAAATGCCAAAAACGAAGATAGATTCATGAAATATAATCAAAACCGAGCAGAGAAAACTTACACCAATCCATATGGTGAAAATCACCTGAAAACCCGTCTCAATCCAAGCTCCATAGCTCCAAATATGCTAAAATGGATGAAACCTCTCCTAATGAAGTACTTTATATTCATTGCATAGGGATACTCATCGCGATCGCGGAACAACCTTCGTGATCACGGAGAACAAGTGCCATTGCCACCCAAAAGCTCTATGAATTCGCGACACTAAAAATGCGAACACATAGCACATATGCGCCCAACCTTTGCAAACGCGTCTCATCTTACGCGAACATGTTGAAGAATCTTCCAGCTCCCAGCTCTCAACTCAACTCTATTCGAACGCGATGACTCCTATGTGAACGCGTACAACAACCAACACAAATATACGCGAACGGTCTTCCAATCGCGACCGTGATTAAGAAACTACTAGCTCCAGTTTTTCCTCTACGCGATCGTACCTCCAACTTCGCAATCGTGTAAAACATTTGGTGCACAAGACATCAGCAGAAACTAGCAATGCAAATATGAAGAAAAAATTGTCCGAAATCAATGCGAATCACGCCCGAGCCCCTTGATACCCCATACGAACATTCCAACAAGTCCTATAACATCACACAGACCTACTTGAGGCCTCAAATCACGCATAAGAACATCAAAACCACGAATCCCGCCTCAAATCAAACTTAATGAACTTTGAATCTTTCAATTTCCAAAACTCGTGCCGAACCTTATCAAATCAACTCGGAATGAACTAAAACTTTTCACATAAGTCCCAAAAGACATAAAGAAGCTATTAATATTCTCGGAACCACAATTCAAACCCAATATCATCAAAGTCAACTCCCGCTCAAACTTATAAGCATTTCAAACCTTTAAATTGCGAACTTTTTCCAAATAGTGTCAAAACCTTCTAGGAACATCCAAATGCAGATCTCGGCATACAACCAAGTCTATAATCATCATTCGGACCTAACAAACCATCGAAAATCTGATCCGAGGTCAAATACACAAAAGCCAAATCTGGTCAACTTTTCCAACTTAAAACTTCGTAGTTGAGAATCATTCTTTCAAATCAATTCCGAATTACCTGCAAATCAAAACCGACAATTCACACAAGTAATAATACATATACAAAGCTACTTAAGACTTCAAATAACTTAACAGAGTGCTAATCAAAACGACCGATCGGGTCGTTACAGTCTCCCCCACTTAAACATACGTTTGTTCTCGAACGTGCCCAGAGTCGTTCCAAAGCCATCAATCGCCGTGTAAACTTAACATGCACATACCCGGGGGTAATCTCGTGTCACCCCAAACCATGTAATCCTGATAACACAACATAATTGGAGAGCATTACTTTAACCTTAATCTGTAAACCTTAGAACTTAAATTTCCAACATCCACATCCTTACAAGACCCGAATCTCGTACCTACATTCTATATAAGTCCGAAAAATATATATCAAACCATAACCATAACCCAATACATAATCACATGATATACCACATAACTTGGATGCTCGTAGAAATAATTCCCGATCACAGTAGCTACTCAAAACAAGCCCGATATCGGTAACAAACCTCATATGAACTAAAATCCTTTTCTGAACCTTCGTGCACTTCCAAATGATGAAAGAAACATACACAAACTTATAACCACCCATCAGATTAACAAGTCGTGGAGCTCTCCCTCATTCGACAAGAACCATAGCCAATTTCTAAGCCGATTAGTGACATTATCCTTCCAAATGTACCACAATCAAATCCGATAGCGTCGATTCTAGGTCCAATGACCTCATATCATCAAATAAAACCACTCTACTAACATGCCACACCAATACAACCTTAATCCACAAACTGTGCAGTCCATGCACCAATACACAACAATTCAAATGCGCCCAAAAAGGGAAAATGACTCAAATGAGAGAACTGCCCCGCAAGCTCAACAACTACCACCACAACGCAATGCTAAGAACCCATAACACTCAGTAGAACCAAAACACATGAATCTATTACAAAGGATCATATCCCATCCAACCTCGCTGCAATACGTAACCCATCCAAACACCGATCCATGAAATACCTCGAGCCTCATTGCTCACAATCAAAAAACACATGCAATTCGACATCAAGTACACCAATGCATGAACATAACCATGGAGAAGCAAATAACACAATATACCAACGGCCCCGAAAGAACATAACCAAGGCACAATCTCCATTAAACACCCAATAACCATCTCGCTCGAATTTCCTGCAAGGCCCAAACATAACTGTATCATGTGTGCATGTAACCAATGAATCACAATCCCTCGTAGCATAGAAGAGTAACACATAGAACATATCATAACACTAACAAGCTCAACTTTAACCGAATGCAGCACCCCTCAACATAACATTTTTGAGTCAACAAATCCGACCTGGTGTGGAGTACACCTCCCCATTGGACCTACCAATGGGCTCCCAAATCAACTCCAATCATCCCCAAATAGGAAAATAGCCCTCGAAAATCCACAATGATCTAACTATAGCACGCACCATCATCTAGCTAACTTTGGCCACCTCTTCACAATCCGCAACCCCGAAATAATTTTCTTCTTAGAACTTCCAGTCTCCAAATCCATAGAACACACACCATAGACAATCCCAACTCAACCACTTGAATAACTAACACATATCTCATACACTATCATACCCACAAGAAATACTTCTGAAATTCTTCCGTACCACACAACAAAAATTTGAACATTAACAATCGATCAATATGGCGAGTACCACAATATCAATGAAGCATACCTAATCAAAACATAATGCACCTACTGAAGTGTGCATTTTCTTCAGGCAACACCAAGTATTTATAGCATTCATCGAAACATCAAAAATCATCCATGCCGTCTAAGAATTCACATCTTTCCCTTCAAAACTGAACCATGACCTTGCACAAGCAAATATCAATCCCACACAACACAACACATCTATGATGCCATCATGTGAAAAGAACGAGAATCTCATTAACAATTATGAGTCACAAGCAAAATACATACCCGATTAGTTAGAAACCTTCCACTTGTTCCCATCCAGGAGAAAATTACAACACGCAACATACCCCTCATACCTGTAGATAATATCCATCTCAAATTGTGGTAGAAATAATAGAGAACACTTCGAAGCCCTTTTGCACATAACCAAGCCATCAGAACTGAATCTCTCTAGCTCAACCAAACCACGCATGTCGCCAAACCGAAGGGTATTGCCATAAAACACATGTAGAGACTCACCACATCATAAGCACCTAAAGAACCGATCGTATCCATTACCGTGCTGATCCAACCTACTCCTAAGTTGTCCTATTTCTCTGAGTTCCTTCCAAATTACCCTCAAATTGATACTTCTTTCACGATCCTTACCCATAGCTCACAACAAGAGATCCTAGAATAAAACCATACACCCTAAGGCCCATAAGCCATAGTATTCCCTCTTAAGCACCTTAAAGGTACCACAACCGTGACACCTACTCTGAAGAGACTATCACGACCCAAACCGATGGG
This sequence comes from Nicotiana paniculata, assembly GCA_005239505.1. Classification (NCBI taxonomy): domain Eukaryota; kingdom Viridiplantae; phylum Streptophyta; class Magnoliopsida; order Solanales; family Solanaceae; genus Nicotiana; species Nicotiana paniculata. The sequence continues at coordinate 22,835 of ML327854.1, read as the reverse complement.
CCGCGACAGGCACCCGGTACCTTACTCAATCGAGTACCAACATAACATATCTTTTCATGTCATACTATCATAGATAACTAAGCTGGAAGGCTGCCGTGAGATAAGTAGAATACAACATATGATACCATCTTATACATAAGACATACGGGCCTATAAGAACAAAATAACTACTCGTATACTGAACATAGGCCGACAAGACCATACAATCTTTTACGTACATGACATCTATCTACAAGCCTCTAAGAATACATAATTTTCATAAAGGTCGGGACATAGTCCCGCCTTACCAAACACTTACACGTCTAAATCATACTAACCAAACAAGTGACTCCGAAGCAAATGGAACACATCAACATCTTCCGCTGAGCTGATAGCCTACTTGGAGGGATCTCGACCTGTCTATCGGGATTTGCGGGCATGAAACGCAGTGTCCCAAGGAAAAAGGGACGTCAGTACAAATAATGTACCAGTATGTAAGGAATGAAAATCAGTAAATAATAGACATGAGGAAAACATAGAGTAAAAGACTCGACATGTACGTTTGACAGCTCTGTGAATCAATTAACATTATAATGTCATGCATATGCGTATAAATGTCATACCATGCATGGGTATATGTGTTCATAACATCATCAAGTCTCTGAGGGCATCCCATCATATCATCTCGACCACTATGGGCAAATCATCAACGTATACCAACTGATAAGGTGGTGGTGCGTATATAATGCCGTAAAATTTTCTCATATCCCATATACATATATATACATAAATATACGCGTATATAACGCCATCTGGTCATGAGTCAATGTACATGTATAAATGAATGCAATGCATGAGAAGTACGTCAATAAAATCTAAGAACCTCATAAGACCATTATGCCTTTACTAATATCATGGAGTAAACTTTATCTACTTACGTATTTTCTGAGACCCATGAATAAATGATAGAATAATATGACACATGGGAATTCAATAACATAGACATCTCTACTACTTCTATGAATAGAGTTATTTATGGAAGTTGTGCATTTGCTCGTTTCGCTTGTATCATATGGATCATTCCAAAAAGAAAGAAGGGATAGCCTTAACATACCTGGACCGATTCTCTTGACAATTACTCTAACACACATCTTTTGTGAAGAATACATAACGGCGGATCGATGTAGGAAAAAATCTGTATGATATTCCTTGTGCAATTTGTGCACGCCTCTTTTCTTTGGTTGAATTTGAATAAGCCTCATGTGGATCAAAGTAAGTCCTGACTAGTAGATGTTCAAACCTCAAATATCTTTCTGGTTACTCATGTTTAATGACACCTATCACGTTGGTTTGTCTTAAAATTGCCCGTGCAGTATTCATCTCTCGAAGTCAATCATTTCCAAAACTATCTGTTCATACAAATCCTCAAGTATATGTCTATGAAGCTTAAGTTGAGAAACTTGAGGTAATACTGCATCCCATCTTCCACTATTAATATCAGTAACAAATGTTTCAAGACTATCCACTGCATTCAGTGAAACTTGGCACTCTTTTTGTAAAAGAGTCAAAGAATCTTGTAAGGTCTCAGAGAATTTGTTCATGTTGGATCATTTTTATCTCTTTGTAAATGGTATATAAAATGTTATTTTTCTTAACTTTGCAAAGTCTTATACTTCTCTAATAAAGATACTAAGCCATATTTATGTGTAAACAAGTTATAGCTTTGCCTAGTGACTCACTTTGCATAATTTTGCCACCTTGGTTAACCTTATGCCATGTGGCAATCTCAACAAGACTCTTATCCACTTAATACCATAATTATCTCCACCATTAATCAATTATCCACATAATTAAGAACTATCTCAAATTACTAAAAATACTACCCACTTTTAACATACCTTATACACCTTACTATCATGGCCACGTGGTACCTTGTACGGTACTAGTCCATAATTACCAGGTATTTTAGCTCGGGCCGTATTTTATCCCAAAATGCCAAACTTGGACGAAAATTCATTTTCTTTGACTTTCTTCCACTCTCACCTTCATGAATTTCCTCATCATTTGTTCGAAATAGCATAATACTTATAATCTCCAAATAATATTTTTCTTGGACTGATGTCAATTACCTTACGAAAAATTAAACGTACAATACTATAGGGTGCAATATCGTTGTAATTTAATACCGCTAAGCGTAACATCATCGTAATATAATACTGCGGGACGTAATATCGATGTAATATTGCGAGGTGTAACATCATTCTCCCCTTTGAAACATTCGTCCTTGAATGTTGATTGATGCTTTTATCATTTTCATAACTTATAGCTATCGTGAATACCTTAATACTCTCCTTGCCATTTAGATAGTTGTTTTGTGAATAAATCCAAAGGCCAGGTCATTCCCCCCTTTAAGCCTCTTTCTCACACCCCGACTTCTAGTCGGAATCCTTCTAATCTCGTAACTATTGTTACCTTCTATCATGCAGCTTGTATGACTCTAACTTTGTATGTGCGCCTATGCAACTCTTCTCTTCTCTTTCTTCCATCTTTTAGCCAATCTCTAGGCTTCACTTTGTGAACATATATAAAATTATGTCAAGATGTCCCTCTGGGCGTCATTAGCTTTACTTCATCTAAGTAGGCCATACTATACCATAATTCTTACTTCGATTTATCATTACTAAGGTCTGCTATCAAACTCCAGGTTACTCTCGTTGCTTATTCTATATGCATAAAGCTAAGTCTTTTAATGCTTCTTCATTACTGTTCATCTTAAGACTGGTGGCCTAATCTCATCTCGTACTTTGCAGCTTTTTCCATCCATTGTTGATTCACCTCAATGTTGATCTTGAATTTTCCATTGATAACTTGAAACTTCTTACGTAATATATTGCCACTAGGGCTTACGTTGTATCGTGGAACATTTGAAGTGATTTTCCTGATCCACCTGGAGGTGATACTGTACTTCCATAACCCTATTTCATATCATAGTGATCCAAATGTGATTCGCCTTACGTGTGTATTTTAATCCTGTACAATTCATGAACTCATTACTCAATCGAAGTCCCAAACATCATCCTTTATTTATCACAATTACACCCTTATTCTACTACCAGGGCAACATTCCATTTCTTCAAAATTCTATTAGTCTTAGACTCTTTTGAGTCCGTTTAGGCTATGCTGAGCTTTCAATAACTTAGAGAAACCATCAGCTCTTTTTTTCATTGGCTTAGTTCCGAGGACTTATCCATTTTTGTCACCTTCTCACTACACTTCTTCTTATTTTTCTAAAACCTTGTCGCTCTATCATACTTTAGCTTGCAATCGATTCCCTTATGCTTTTCTGCTATGTTCTCAATCATGATTCCTATAACTTCTGGATCTAATAATCGGATTCCTGATTTACTTCATTGACGTAAATCTTTAGTTTCCTCCTTATTCTGATTGGTCTTTATGTCGGCTTAAGTTATCTCCCGATCTGTGGTTCATGGTATTAGTTATGCTGTTTATCTATAATGACCCGACCGGTCATTTTGCGTTATCGGACCCCGTTCCCCTAAATAAAACTTGCCGTAGCGGCTTATTGTGATTTATGACTTGCGGGGACGGTGGTTCGAGATTCGGAAGTGTTTACGGAGATATTGGAACACTTAGTTGCTTAAGGTTGGCCTTTTTGGCCAAGTTTGACTTCGGTCAACATTTTTAGTAAATGACCTCAGAATCAAGTTTCGACGATTCTGGTAGCTTTTTCGTACTTGGGCGTATGTTCGGAATGGGTTTTGGATGACCCGGGAGCATTTCGGCGCCCAATATCAGAATAAAAGTCTTCTTAAGTTCATATTGTGGTTTGAGATGTGTTTTTTTGTTATCGAGGTCCGAACAGAATTTCGAGACCGGGAGTAGTTCCGTTATGCCATTTATGACTTGCCTGAAACATTTGGGGTCATTCCGAGTAGTATAGGTTGGTTCGGCGCGTTGTTAGCGAATTCAAGAAACTTAAAGTTCCTAAGTTTGATTCTAGGGGTTTTGAGGTGTGATTTTGAGTTTTAGCATTGTTTTGGGTGTTTCGAAGGCTCGAGCGAGTCCATATTATGATTTATGACTTGTTGGTATATTTTGACGGGGACTCGGGTGGGCCCAGGTGCCTCTCGGGCACCAAACGAGGTCAAAAACCAGCTGAAGCAACTGCTGGTGCACCTGTTCTGGTGTGACCAAAGGTGCGGTTGCCCAGTCCAGGTGGGGGACCGCTCCTCGGTCCTAGCCTCGCAGGTGTGACCCCTAGGTGGGCTGCCCAGTTCTCGCAGGTGCGGGCCCTTTTCCGCAGGTGCAGACTCCTGCCCGCAGGTGCGAGCCCAAGCCCTTGTCCCATTTTCCGCATGTGCGAGCTATTGCTCACAGGTGCGAGACTGCAGGTGCGGTCCTTGAGCTGCAGGTGCGAAACCACGGGTGGGAAGTGTGTTTTAAAAATGGGACTTAAGCCATTTTTGGGAATTCTTCTTCTTCCTTGGGGGTGATTTTGAGCATGCAAGAGAGACAAATGACCTAGCCAGTTTGAGGTAAGTAATTCCTACCATGAACTTAGTCTAATACTTGGATTCTTAGGTAGATTAACTCATTAACTAGTGGAAATTCAAGGGTTAGAGTAAAAACCTAAGTTTTATAAAAATTTAGAGAATTACCAGTGAATTTGCTATGAGATCATACAAAAATCATATATTAACGATCCATAGGTTATGGGTGAGTGTTTCTTTCGAGAATTTCAGAATCCGAGCATGCGGGCCCGGGGGTGTATTTTGGGATTTCTTCAAGAATGATGAATTGACTAAATAAGTAGGAAAATTCCATGCTTTGAGTATAATTTGATATATTTACGTAACGTTTGATTAGTTTCGAGTCCTTGGGAGACGAGTTTAGAGTTTCGGGCATGTTCTTGGTCCAAGAAGTAGATTCGACACAAGGTGAGTCTCCTTTCTAACCTCGTAAGAGAGAATTGTCCCCGTAGGTGATTTAAATGCTATGTGTGATGTTTGTGGGGGATACATACATCCAAAGTGACGAGACTCCGTACGTCGCGGCTATTATTATTATGTCCGGGTAGTTAGGCCCACATCATGCCTTGTGTTTTCCTTGAAATGAACTACATGCTTAATTAATTAATGTTACATGCGGCTTATTTCCCTGAGATCATGGAATTTGAGAAATTTTGAGGAATTGTTCACTGAAAAGTAATTTAAAAAGAATATTGTGTGCGCATGTGACCGCTTCGCAATTTACATTCCACGAGTGGAGTGTGATTTCCCCCACTCTCATGGGAGCGGGCCATACGCCACGACAAATTGAAAGATGCACTTATGGTTCAGGCGGTTCGACCCTCGGCAGTGCATAGATAGGGTTATTTTATGGCAAATATGCACTTATGGTTCGGGCCGTTCGACCCTCGGTAGTGCATAGATGTGACTATTTTATGGCAAGGATGCACTTATGGTTCAGGCCATTCGACCCTCGGCAGTGCACATGCATGATTATTTTTATGGCTCAGGTCGGTTGTCCTTATCCCGTGTGCGCATGATAAATTGTTACTGAATTTATGGATATTGATCTGACAAATATTTGGGGGAAGATGAAGTAGTAGTTGTTTATTTACTTCCAGCATTTACTTGGATTTCAGTGCCTTATATATTTGTTGCTTTACTACCTTTACATGCCTACCGTTTTCATCATATTCTGTTAAATTATACTGCTGGACCTTAGTGAGTGTCAAGTCGACCTCTCGTCACTACTTCTTCGAGATTAGACGGGATATTCACTGGGTACATATTTATTTATGTACGCATGCTACGGTTCTGTACTTAATTGTACAGGTTCTGAGGCTGGTGCATCTGGTTATCAGACCAGAGCTCGATTCTGATTACAGTTGGACCTGACTTCACCGTGAGCTACTTCTCCTGACAATCCTCGGCAACACCATGGATTTTCTTTTTCTTATTTCCCGTCTATTTCTTTCAGACAGTGGGACTGTATATTATATCTTTTGTATATTCTGTTAGTATGCCCGTAGGACTTGTGACACTAGTTCCTGGCACACACACGTAGTTGTTATTATGCATTACGGGTCTATATATCTGTTGGCTCACGCCTCTTTATGACCGCTTTTGATTTAAACTGCTAATGATCCTTTTCGATATATATTATAAGCTTTAAAACTTGATATATGTTGGAATGTTTAATCAAATAAGAAAGAACCCTTAGTAAATTGAGTGTTGGCTTTCCCGACCCCGCTGTTGGGCGCCATCACAACCTGAGTTAGGATTTTGGGTCATGACAACATGGTATCAGAGCTATAGGTTCACATAAGTCTCACGAGTCACGAGCAAACCCAGTAGAGTTTTGCGGATCGGAATGAAGACGTTTGTACTTATCTTCAAGAGGCTATAGGGTGTTAGGAAATCTCTCCTTATTTTTTATTCTATCGTGCAGTCAATGGTTTACTAAATCTCATTATTCTATTCTCTCACAGATGGTAATGATGCGTGCATCCGATGTTCCAGACCCGGGAGATGCCGCTACCCCCGCTGTTCGAGGCCGTGGCAGAGGCCGGGGGAGGGCACCGGCCCGAGGGCATCCTAGAGCTATTCCAGTTACACCACCACCAGAGGATCCTATAATAGAGGAGCAGGACGAGGTGCCTCCAGCATATCCTACTCTAGTGGACTTCATGACGGCGCCTGGCTTCCAGGAGGTCATGTGCCGTATGATGAGATTTATGGACACTATGTCCCAGGTTGGTTTATTTCCAGCAGATCCTGACACATCTCAGGCGGGAGGGGGGGCTCAGACTCCTACCGTCCAGGATGCAGGTCAGGCAGCAGCATTACATCATACCCCGGGTACATTGCCCGTGGGTGGGGTCCATCCTGTTGCAGCAGCACCTGAGCCCAGACCAGCTGCGGACGATGATCCGTAGAAGTTATTGGATAGATGGACTCGATTGCACCCTCTAGTCTTCGGGGGTGAGCGAGGCGAGGATGCCCAGGATTTTGTGGACAGGTGCAGGGATAGACTGCACAACATGAGGATACTAGAGTCCCATTGAGTGGATTTTACTACCTTCCAGTTGGAGGGCAGAGCTCGTAGGTGGTGGCAGTCCTATATTCTCAGCAGGCCAGCAGATTCTCCTCCTGTCACTTGGGAGCAGTTCACGCAGATGTTTCTGGATAGATATATCCCACCCTCTGAGAGGGAAGAGCTGCGGTATCAGTTTGAGCAGCTTGAGCAGGTACATATGTCAGTGACAGATTACGAGGCCAAATTTTCAGAGTTGTCTTTCCATGCACTCATGATACTACCTACTGATGTCGAGAGGGTGCAGAGATTTGTGGCTGGGTTGCATCTAGGTATTAGGGCCACCATGGCCCGAGAGGTGGATATGGGTACTCCTTATCAGCTCGTGGTAGAGATTGCTCACAGGATCGAGGGGTATCGGTCAAGGAGCAGGGAGCATGGGCAGTAGGAAAAGAGGGCTAGATTCTCCAGAGATTTCAGAGGTTCCCCAGTTAGGGGCAGAGGTCAGTTTAGCAGTAGTCAGCCCAGCAGGCCTTCATATTCAGCACCTCTACCCCCTCCCCGAGGTGTTCCAGCGAGGCCTCATTTCAGTGCCATGCCAGAGCGTTCCTACCGTCCTTCAGCCATTTAGAGTTCACCCAGTGATATCCCAGTCACCCGAGACCCTCCAGCCCCTACTTCAATGCTATGCTAGAGGCTCACATCGCTCTCCGGTTGTTCAAGATTCTTCTTCAGGGCAGCAGGCCATGGTATCTGGAAGTTGTTACGAGTGTGGGGAGCCAGGTCATATGAGGAGGCATTGTCCCAAGTTTTGGGGCAAGGCTGTACAAAAGGGTTATCAGCCGATGGGTCCAGCACCAGTAGTCCGACCACCTAGAGGTGGAGGACATGTCGGCAGGGGTCGTCCGAGAGGTGGAGGCCAGTCAGGGGGAGGTCAGTCAGCTCCTGTTCACCCTGGTGGAGCTTTTTCTTCCGGTGCTCCAGCTAGGTTCTATTCCATTTCGGTCAGATCAGATGCAGTAGCCTCAGACACCGTGATCACAGGTATTATCTCAGTATGTGGTAGAGAGGCTTCAGTATTATTTGATCCAGGATCTACCTATTCATATGTTTCAGCATTATTTGCTCATTTTTTGGATGCTCCTCGTGAGTCCTTAGGTTCTCCTATATATGTGTCCACCCCTGTGGGAGATTCTGTGGTGGTAGACCAGATTTATCGGTCTTGTGTGATCACCTTCTGTGGGTTCGAGACCAGAGCAGACCTTTTATTGCTCGACATGGTTGATTTTGAGGTTATTCTAGGCATGGATTGGCTATCTCCTTATCATTCCGTGCTAGATTGCCATGCCAAGACAATTATTTTAGCCATGACCGAGTCGCCTAGGCTGGAGTGGAGAGGTTCCTTAGTTAGTGCAGCCAGCCAGGTTATTTCATTCATGAAGGCTCGACATATGGTTGAGAAGGGTTGTCTGGCGTATCTTGCTTATGTGCGGGACACCATCGCCGAGTCTCCGACGATTGAGTCAGTGCTAGTTGTTCAAGAGTTTGCTGATGTATTTCCTTCAGACCTTCCGGGCATGCCTCCGGATCGTGATATTGATTTCTACATTGATTTAGTTCCAGGCACCCAACCTATATCTATTCCTTTGTACCGTATGGCTCCGAAAGAGTTGAAGGAGTTGAAGGAGCAGTTTGAGGAGTTGTTGGCTAAGGGATTCATCAGATCGAGTGTATCACTGTGGGGTGCTCCAGTTCTGTTCGTGAAGAAGAAGGATGTGTCTATTCAGATGTGTATTGACTACAGCCAATTGAACAAGGTCACCATTAAGAACAAGTATCCTTTACCACGCATCGATAGTTTGTTTGACCAGCTGTAGGGTGCTATGGTGTTTTCTAAGGTTGATTTGAGATTGGGATATCATCAGTTGAAGATTCGGGCCTCAGATGTTCCGAAGACAGCTTTCCGTATGAGATATGGCCACTATGAGTTCCTGGTGATGTCCTTTGGATTGAATAATGCCCCAACATCATTCATGGACTTGATGAATAGGGTGTTCAGGCCGTATATTGATTTCTTTGTCACTGTCTTTACTGATGACATCTTGATTTACTCATGTAGCCTAGGGGAGCACGAGGAACATTTGAGAGTTGTGCTCTAGAATTTGCAGGAACAGAAGCTATATGCTAAGTTCTCCAAGTGTGAGTTCTGGTTGGAATCCGTAGCATTCTTGGGGCATGTGGTATCCGGAGAGGGTATCAAGGTTGGTCCTCATAAGATCGAGGCAGTTTAAAGTTGGCCGCGTCCTACTTCAGCTTTAGAGATCAGGAGATTTTTGGGCCTAGCGGGCTATTGTCGCCAATTTGTGGAGGGGTTTTCTTCGATTGAAGCTCCATTGACTAGATTGACTCAGAAGAATGCCCCATTCCGGTGGTCTGAAGAGTGTGAGGCGAGCTTTCAGAAGCTCAAGGCGGCATTGATTTCAGCACCAGTTCTGGTATTGCCTTTCGGTTCTAGGATGTACACAGTATATTGCAACACTTCACGCGTTGACTTGGGGTGTGTGTTGATGCAGGGAGGGAGAGTTATTTCTTATGCTTCACGCCAGCTAAAGATTCATGAGAAGAATTATCCTGTGCATGATTTGGAGTTGGCGGCGATTGTTCATTCTCTTAAGATTTTGGAGGCACTACTTGTATGGGGTGTCCTGTGGGGTTTATACGGACCATGATAGCTTGCATCACTTGTTCAAACAGAGGGATCTTAATTTGAGGCAGCACAAATGGCTTGAGTTGTTGAAGGATTATGATATCACCATCCTTTATCATCCGGGAAAGGCAAATATGGTAGCAGATGCCTTGAGCAGGAATGCAGAGAGTATGGGTAGCTTGGCTTATATTGCAACAGAGGAGAGACCTCTAGCCTTGGACATTCAGTCCTTGGCTAATCGCCTGGTGAGATTAGACCTTTCAGAGCCTCATCGAGTTTTAGCACAGTTGGTTGTTCAGTTTTCGTTATTGGGGGAGATTAAGATCGACAGTTCGATGATCCGTGCCTAGCAAAGATTCGGGAGACAGTGGTGCAGGGTGGTGCCAAGGAGGTTACTATTGGCGAGGATGGTGTTATAAGACTTCAGGTCCGTTTATGTGTTCCTAATGTTGATGGCCTGAGGGAGAGGATTCTAGAGGAGGCACACAGTTCTCGGTATTCTGTTCATCCTGGTGCTACGAAGATGCGAAGCAGCATTACTGGTGGAGGCGGATGAAGAGGGACATTGTGGAGTATGTGACTAGGTGTCTTAATTTCTAGCAGGTGAAGTATGAGCACCATAGGCCAGGAGGCCTACTTCGATGCCCATTCCTGAGTGGAAGTGGGAGCGCATCATTTCACCCTCAGACTGATGGTCAGTCGGAGCGTACAATTCAGATATTAGAGGACATGCTCAGGGCGTGCATGATTGACTTCAGAGGTTAGTGGGACCAGTTCTTACCTTTGGACGAGTTTGCTTACAATAATAGTTATCATTCTAGCATCGATATGGCCTCATTTGAGGCTTTGTATGGTCAGCGATGTCGTTCTCCTATCGTGTGGTTTGAGCATCGAGGCTAAGTTATATGGCACCGACCTGGTGAGAGATGCTGTAGAGAAAGTGAAGTTTATTCAGGAGAGGCTCCGCACAACACAGTCCAGACAGAAGAGTTACGCGGATCAGAAAGCGCGTGAGGTATCATTTATGGAGGGAGATAAGGTCCTGTTGAAAGTCTCTCCAATAAAGGGTATTATGAGGTTCGGGAAGAAGGGCAAGCTGAACCCAAGGTTTATAGGTCCCTTCGAGGTTTTGAGGCGAGTTGGAGAGGTTGCTTATGAGCTAGATTTACCTCCCAGTATGTCAGGAGTTCATCCGGTCTTTCATGTATCCATGCTCCGGAGGTACCACACCGACTTTTCTCACGTGGTTGATGTCAGCACTATTCAGTTGGATGAGAGGTTGGGCTACGAGGAGGAGCCAGTTGCTATTATTGATAGACAGGATTGCCAGTTGAGGTCTAAGAGAGAGTTTCTGCGGTGAAGGTCTAGTGGAGGGGCCAACCAGTCGAGGAAGCGACCTGGGAGTCCGAGGAGGACATGCGGAGCAGATATCCGCACTTATTCAGCACTTCAGGTATGATTCTAGACCCCTTCGAGGACGAACGTTTGTTTAAGAGGTGGAGAATGTAACGACCCGACCGGTCGTTTTGCATTATCGGAGCCGTTCCCCTAAATAAAACTTCCCATAGCGGCTTATTGTGATTTATGACTTGCGGGGATGGGTGGTTCGGGATTCGGAAGTGTTTAGGGCGATATTGGAACACTTAGTTCCTTAAGGCTGGCCTCTTTGGCCAAGTTTGACTTCGGGCAACATTTTTAGTAAACGACCTGGGAATCGAGTTTCGACGGTTCCGGTAGCTTCATATGATTATTTCGGACTTGGACGTATGTTTAGAATGGGTTTTGGATGACCCAAGAGTTTTTCGGTGCCCAATATCGGAATAAAAGTTTCCTTAAGTTCATATTGTGGTTTGGGACGTGTTTTTATGTTATTGAGGTCAAAATAAAATTCCGAGACCGGTATAGTTCCGTTATGATATTTATGACTTGCCTGCTAAATTTGGGGTCATTCCGAGTAGTATAGGTTGGTTCGGCGCATTGTTAGCGAATTCAAGAAATTTAAAGTTCCTAAGTTTGATTCTAGGGGTTTTGAGGTGTGATTTTGAGTTTTAGCGTTGTTTTGGGTGTTCGGAAGGCTTGAGAGAGTCCGTATTATGATTTGGGACTTGTTGGTATATTTGGACGGGGGATCGGGTGGGCCCAGGTGCCTCTCGGGCACCAAACGAGGCCAAAAACCAGCTGAAGCAACTGCTAGTGCACCTGTTCTGGTGTGACCGCAGGTGCGGTTGCCCAGTCGCAGGTGCGGGACCGCTCTTGCGGTCCCAGCCTCTCAGGTGCGACTCCCAGGTGGGCTGCCCAGTTCTCGCAGCTGCGGGCCCTTTTTCGTAGGTGCAGAGCCGCAGGTGCGAGCCCAGGCCTTTGTCCCATTTTCCGCAGGTGCGAGCTATTGCTCGCAGGTGCGAAACCACGGGTGGGCAGTGTGTTTTAAAAACGGGACTTAAGCCATTTTTGGGCATTCTTCTTCTTCCTTGGCGGTGATTTTGAGCATGCAAGAGAGAAAAATGACCCAGCCATTTTGAGGTAAATAATTCCTACCATGAACTTAGTCTAATACTTGGATTCTTAGGTAGATTAGCTCATTAATTAGTGAAAATTCAAGGGTTAGAGTAAAAATCTAAGTTTTATAAAAATTTAGAGAATTACCCGTGAATTGGCTATGAAATTATACAAAAATCATATATTAATGATTCTTAGGTTATGGGTGAGTGTTTCCTTCGAGAATTTCAGAACCCGAGCATGCGGGCACGAGGGTGGATTTTGGGATTTATTCAAGAATGATGAATTGACTAAATAAGTAGGAAAATTCCATGCTTTGAGTACAATTTGATATATTTACATAACGTTTGATTAGTTTCGAGTCCTTGAGAGACGAGTTTGGAGTTTCGGGCGTATTCTTGGTCCGGGAAGTAGATTCGACATGAGGTGAGTCTCCTTTCTAACCTCGTAAGAGGGAATTGTCCCCGTAGGTGATTTAAATGAAATGTGTGATGTTTGTGGGGGCTACGTACGTACAAAGTGACGAGAGTCCGTACGTAGCGGCTATTATTATTATGTCCGAGGCCCACATCATGCTTTGTTTCTTTCTTGAAATGAACTATATGCTTAATGAATTAATGTTACATGCGGCTTATTTCCCTGAGATCATGGAATTTGAGAAATTTTAAGGAATTGTTCACTGAAAAGTAATTTAAAAAGAATATTGTGTGTGCATGTGACCGCTTCGTAATTTACATTCCGTGAGCGGAGTGTGATTTCCCCCATTTTATGGGAGTGGGCCGTACGCCACGGCAGATTGAAAGATGAACTTATGGTTTGGGCTGTTCGACCCTCGGCATTGCATAGATATGGTTATTTTATGGCAAAACTACACTTATGGTTCGGGCCGTTCTACCCTCGGCAGTGCATAGATATGACTATTTTACGGCAAGGATGCACTTATGGTTTGGGCCATTTGACCCTCTGCAGTGCACAAACATGATTATTTTTATGGCTCAGGCTGGTTGTCCTTATCCCGTGTGCGCATGATAAGTTGTTACTTAATTCATGGATATTGATCTGACAGATATTTAGGGGAAGATGAAGTAGTAGTTGTTTATTTACTTTCAGCATTTACTTGGATTTCAATGCCTTATATATTTGTTTCTTTACTACCTTTACATGCCTACCGTTTTCATCATTTTCTGTTAAATTATATTACTGGACCTTAGTAAGTGTCAAGTCGACCTCTCGTCACTATTTCTTCGAGATTAGACGGGATAGTCACTGGGTACATATTTATTTATGTACTCATGCTACGCTTCTGTACTTAATTGTACAGGTTCTGAGGCCGGTGCATCTGGTTATCAGACCCGAGCTCGATTCTGATTACAGTTGGACCTGACTTCACGGTGAGCTGCTTCTCCTGACGATCCTCGGCAGCACCATGGAGTTTCTTTTTCTTATTTTCCATCTACTTCTTTCAGACAGTGGGACTGTATATTATATCTTTTGTATATTCTGTTACAATGCCTGTAGGACTTGTGACACTAGTTCTTGGCACACACACGAGGCAGTTATTGTGGATTACGGGTCTGTATACATGTTGTCTCACGCCTCCGTATGACCGCTTTTGATTTAAACTGGCTAATGATCCTTTTCAATTTTTATTATAAGCTTTAAAACTTGGTATATGTTGGAATGTTTAATCAAATAAGAAAGAACCCTTAGTAAATTGAGTGTTGGCTTGCCCGACCCCGCTGTTGGGCACCATCACGACCTGAGTTAGGATTTTGGGTCTTGACATTAGCCTTTCATGGGCGCTGAGGAAAATGCATGATACAATCCTTTAACAATTTAATCCTTCGTTTATGACCTGGGCTCAATTTTTTCTTTTAATATATACTAGAATCTTCTACGACTGTATGATTGTCAACATATATGCTGCACGGATAATACTCCGAAATCTTAAGTGCGCTCATAACGTAGCGAACTCTGGATCATTGATCGAATGATTCCTTTCGTTCCTTCTCAATTTTCTTTAAACGCAAGCTATTACCTTTCCTGGTCTTTCTTCCTCCTTGTTGCGTGCATACTTAGCTTATGTTAGCTTCCGCGCATGCAAGAATTTTTGTACAACTCATGTGATCTTAGAATATTACTTTTGATTTTTACTTCCCGTTCACTAGCCACGGTAGGTTCCTCTTTCTTATGGAGGACGTACAATGTTGTTGTGAAACTGTTGTTACAAGACCATTTCTTCTTTAGGTCACTGTGCTTAGCTGGAAGCCTTCTTCCTTATTTCCTCAGCTAATCTTTCACCGCAGTACTTAGGGAGGACCCTCTGATTCTTGTAAAGCTGTGAGCTTATTACATCGCATACCCAATAAAATTTTTGATGTCCTTCCTCACCTAGAATTATCCGTAGTTACTTACCTCCACACCCTTGTGCTTGTAGGGTTACTTATGAATTAATATTTTGACTGTCTTACCAGTGGCACTCTCTTTTATTCCCGTAACATTCATATGGTACCTTTAACTACCCCGACTCCTATTTGAATATATCTTAGGTATTTTAATGACATTACTGCGAGGCTAAATTCTCCATGTTAAGGTTTACCATATTTATCTTGCATGATCTATTGATTTGTATGTAATCTCTTGTCTAGTCATGACTAGGCTCTTCCTGAATCAACCACTAACTACTTGTTGGCCAATTCTCATACCCATATTTCGTGTAATATTTCTTGGGTTATTTCCTTTGTCTTAATTTACCTCAGGTACTGGCCCCTTATCTATCAGTAACATCTCTGACAGGAACCCTTACTGCCTTTTCTTGACATCGCACCTACATAATGTTCTGGAATCATATCACATATGTAACATTTGAATAAGCGCAATCTCATCCTATTTTCATTATTATCGCATCCTTCATTTATCATTCCATAGTTACTAGATCCACTTAATTCTGACTTACTGCCACATCATTCCATATTCCTCCATTAGGGGAATACTAAGAGTTGGAGCTACGATGACCTACCTACAAATGTTTTTCCTTTTCATCTTTGGCGTCCTTTCACATCATCGATGACCCTTACTTGCCTTGCGATAATTCTTCTATACCAAGGATAACAAAAATTCCTCACTCGCGATGGTGACACTTAGTGTAACTGGCATATACAACCCCTTAAGCTTAACTTTGTTCATATCACTTGCATTAGGGAAGCGTCTCCCTGAATGACCATTCTCTGAATTCATCATGGATCTCCTTCTGAATGACCAATCGTCTCATGATGCTGACGATTATCAAATCACTCAGTTCCTAATTCATGTTTACTTTATCCTGTTCACCAATCCATACTGGTTCTATTACTCTGGGGTTTAACTTTTCCTTTTTGGTAATCGCGTTAGAGTTGCGAACTTATTTCTCGAAATGAGGACATGACTGTATGGCCTATACTCTTTTGTTGTCCTAAGGCCTATCACATCTCGTCTCTTCCTTCACTTGACTATAAATTCTGTAATATTGTCATCTTTTGATCTACCTTTTTCATCCATGTATCATATCTTACTCATAATGCTTCATTAACTCTTTTCTTATTTCCTGTTAACATTTACGCCTATCACTTTGTTCTGAAAACTCGAACAAGACGTTATTTTGATTTTAGTTCCCCTTTGTTCCATCCAGTGGCTCTTTGAGTTGCTTAACGTTCTCGCTCTACTAGGGACGCGAGCCACACTAAGGTAATATTTATCCCTTCAAGGCTTCCAGTGTCTATCTTAATAGTACTCATATCTAGACGTACTATTTTAGAGTACGCCATATGGGTGTCTCACAAGGAGATCTATTAGCACATTTGCAACATTCTTTGGAAATATCAATTAACAGAAACGATCAATTCACCATTTTTGGTTACCCTAACCCCAACCGAATTCTGATATCCCGTCCTTTTCTTAATCTACACATGTTAGCCCCCGATATGGTATAACCGAGATGTGGGTGGCCAATTATACATACCTCTGTTACTGTTGAGGGTAACTCATAATGCTTATGTTTTCTACCGAAACAGTAATACTGATAATCATCATTAACTGGGTGCCTCGTACTCTTCTTCACCTTGCTTCTTTTACTTGCTGAAACTTATGTCTCCCTCCTTATTCCTTTTTACTGTAAGAGTGGATAGGCATTCTTGCCTTAGGATCATTATCAAGAAGCTTACACATTCTAGTATACACATGATTTGCTGAATACCTCAAATTCATCCATCATAAGCATGATGCAAAAATTGAGTTCCTCTGACTCAATTCTTCCACAACTATATCTCTTACCAACTGTCTTTCTAGATGTAGGTATTATCATACTATGAATAAGATAGAAATTAGGAAATTGAGTTCTTACAAGCGAGCTCTACCACACGATCTAGACTAAGAAGAAAGAGTGACAGTCCTAAATGTCCTGTAGCCTCTTGCTTATAAGTGTGGTGCACAACACACCCATAAACAAGACTCTACTAGACACGACTTGTAGACTCCCTAGGATAGATTTGCTCTGATACCACTTTTGTCACGACCCAAACCGATGGGCCGCAATAGGCACCCGGTACCTTACTCAATCGAGTACCAACATAACGTATCTATTCATGTCATACTATCATAGATAACTGAGCTGGAAGGCTGCCGTGAGACAAGTAGAATACAACATATGATACTATTTGATACATAAGACATACGGGCCTATAAGAACAAAATAGCTACTCGTATACTGAACATAGGCCGACAAGGCCATACAATCTTTTACGTACATGGCATCTATCTACAAGCCTCTAAGAATACATAATTTTCATAAAGGTCGGGACAGAGTCCTGCCATACCAAACAATTACACGTCTAAATCATAGTAACCAAACAAGCGACTCCGAAGCAAATGGAGCACACCAACATCTTCCGTTGAGCTGATAACCTACTTGGAGGGATCTCGACCTGTCTATCGGGACCTACGGGCATGTAACGCAGCATCCCCAGGAAAAATGGACGTCAGTACAAATAATGTACCGAGTATGTGAGGAATGAAAATCGTTAAATAATAGACATGAGGGAAACATGGAGTAAAAGACTCGTCATGTATGTTTGACAGCTCTGTGAATCACTTAACATTATAATTTCATGCATATGCGTATAAATGTTATACCATGCATGAGTATATGCGTTCATAATATCATCAAGCCTCTGAGGGCATCCCATCATATCATCTCGGCCACTGTGGGCAAATCATCAACGTATACCGGTTGATCAGGTGGTGCGTATATAACGCTGTAACCTTTTTCCATATCCCATATATATATATATATATATATATATATATATATATATATATATATATATATATATATATATGTGTATATACCACCATCTAGTCATGGGTCAATGTACATGTATAAATGAATGCAATGCATGAGAAGTACGTCAATAAAATCTCTTGGAACGTCATAAGACCATTATGCCTTTACTAATATCATGAAGTAAACTTTATCAACTTACGTATTTTCGGAGACCCATGAAAAGATGATAGAATAATATGACACATGGGAATTCATAACATAGACACCTCTAATACTTCTATGAATAGAGTCATTTATGAAAGTTGTGCATTTGCTCGTTTCGTTTGTATCATATGGATCATGAAAAAAATAAAGAAGGGATAGACTTAACATACCTGGACCGATTCTCTTGACAATTCTTCTAACACACGTCTTTTGCGAAGAATACATAACGGAGGATCGATGTAGGGAAAAATCCGTATGATATTCCTTGTGCAATTTGTGCACGCCTCTTTTCTTTGGTTGAATCTGCATAAGCCTCATGTGGATCAAAGTATGTCCAAACTAGCAGATGTTCAAACCTTAGATATCTTTTTGGTTACTCCTGTTTAATGATACCCATCACATTGGTTTGTCTTAAAATAGCATGTGCAGTATTCATCTCCCGAAGTTCAATCATTTCCAAAACTATCTGCTCATACAAATCCTCAAGTATATGTCTAGGAAGCTTAAGTTGAGCAACTTGAGGTAATAATGCATCCCATCTTCCACTTTTAATATCATCAACAAATGTTTCAAGACTATCCACTATATTCAGTGAAACTTGGCACTCATTTTGTAAAAGAGTCAAAGAATCTTGTAAGGTCTCAGAGAATTTATTCACGTTGAATCATTTTTATCTCTTTGTAAATGGTATATAAAATGTTGTTTTGATTAACTTTGCAAGGTCTTATACTTCTCCAATAAAGATACTAAGCCATATTTAAGTGTAAACAAGTTATAGCTTTGCCTAGTGACGCATTTTGCATAATTTGCCACCTTGGTTAACCTTATGCCATATGGAAATCTCAACAAGACTCTTATCCACTTAATACCATAATTATCTCCACCATTAATAAATTATCCACATAATTAAGTACTATATCAAATTACTTAAAATACTACCCATTTTTAACATACCTTATACACCTTACTATCATGGCCACGTGGTACCTTGTATGGTACTAGTCCATAATTACCGAATTTTTTAGCTCGGGCCGTATTTTATCCCAAAATGCCAAACTTGGAAGAAAATTCATTTTCTTTGACTTTCTTCCACTCTCACCTTCACGAATTTCCTCATCATTTGTTTGAAATAGCATATTCATTATAATCTCCAAATAATCTTTTCCTTGGACTGATGTCAACTACCTTACAGCAAATTCAACGTACAGTACTACAGGGTGCAACATCGTCGTAATTTAATACCGCGAAGCGTAACATCATCGTAATATTATACTGCGGGACGTAATATCGACGTAATATTGCGAGGCGTAACACAGACCTTCTGCAAATCTAAAGTCGTTTCCTTCACCTTCCTGATACTGAAATGTAGAATCCATAATTATATAGAAATATCGCAAGTCTCGATACCATTCAACGTAAATCATAGATTCTAGCCATATACAAGTCCGAAATATTCTCAATTGCCATATATAAATCTTGAATCCATTTGAACCTTCTCGAGAGTCTTCCACTCTGCTCAGATCTCATTTGCACCGCCTGAACGACCGAACGACCTGTGCTCCATTAGCGCAATAACACCCAAAGAAGTGATCCACACCTCTAAGAAATCGAGTAAATTCCTACTCTATGCGCACTACATCCTTCATGAATAATAATTCAAATCATTTCATGATTATCATATACCCATAAAGTGTAATATACCATGTATCCGTTTCTATGCACTCCCAGCCAGGACATATGATATGGCATCCGATGCAGTGATCACATGTATGGTTTCAGTTTGTCACCGAGATACTTCGGTCTTATTTGATCCTGGTTCCACGTATTCTTATATTACATCATATTTTTCCCACTTTCCGGATATGCCCCGCGAGTCTTTAGTCACATCTGTTCATGTGTCGACTCTGGTGGGAGATACTATTATTGTGCACCGAGTGTATTGGTCATGTGTTATATCTATTGGGGGTCTGGAGACCCGAGTGGATCTGCTATTGCTTAGCATGGTCGACTTTGATGTGATATTGGGCATGGATTGGCTATCTCCGTGTCATGCTGTTCTAGATTGTCACGCTAAGTCCGTGACCTTAGTGATGCCGGTTTATCCGAGAGTCAAGTGGATAGGTTCTATTGATTATGTGCCTAGTAGGGTTATTTCATACCCGAAGGCTAAACGTATGGTAGAGAAAGGATGTCTGTCTTATTTGGCTTTTGTGAGGGATGTCAGTGCTGAGACTCCCACTATTGATTCTGTTCATGTAGTCCCTGAGTATCCGTACGTGTTTCCTGCTGATCTACCGGGCATGCCGCCCGACAGAGATGTTGATTTTGGCATTGAGTTGGTGCCGGGTACTCAACCTATTTCTATTCCACGGTATCGTATGGTGATCACGCTCAACTATGTGTAATAAAAGACTAAACGGGCGTTGCAAATATAATCCGGGGTATTATGCCTAGAGTCGATCCCACAGGGAATTAACGTATCAATCAAGTCTTTAGAATACGCAACTTTTACTCAATCAATTCTCTCAAGACTTTTTGAATATATATTGGTGATGTTTTACTAATTCTACTGACAATAATAATAACTAACAATGTGTTTTAAACAATTATGATAAAGGTCTAAGGTTATGGTTTCCCTCGTTGGTGAACTTACTTCTCGAATATTGCATATAACTTGATTAATTATCTCTATCAATCATGAACACTCTATATACCATAAATCTCTCTCAAGTAATTATGATAATTTACTAGACGCACTCTCTCAAGTTACGCTAGCTAGATTGCATTACAGTTCACTTTAGATTGCACACGAAATATCGTTATTTCTAATCCAACTTCTAAACCCTCGGTTATGACTTTCG
>MDKI01063371.1:0-43053 GCA_005239505.1 Nicotiana paniculata | reverse complement strand
CTGCACATTTACTTTGGGACTGCGGGTTAGATTCCCGATAGATCCTCCTGCATATTTACTTTGAGACTGCGGGTTCGATTCCCGATAGATCCCCCTGCACATATGATGGACTACGAGACGCCCGGGAGATCCTTCAGATATACACATATGATG
The DNA here is from genome assembly GCA_005239505.1 of Nicotiana paniculata. Lineage (NCBI taxonomy): Eukaryota > Viridiplantae > Streptophyta > Magnoliopsida > Solanales > Solanaceae > Nicotiana > Nicotiana paniculata. The sequence goes on along the minus strand of MDKI01063371.1, from coordinate 42,900 downwards.
GACTACGGGACAGTATCCCGAGAGATCCACTGGACAGTTGCAAAAAGGAATATAGGACGGTATCCTGGGAGATCCTCATTGTTACCATTGTTATTGAGCTGTACATATTCTGTTTTTACTCCGCTCTTTGTGTTTTCGGGTTATTGCCTTATTTAACCTATCTTATTTTACTGTTGTACTCATTATTACTGCCTGTTTTCATACTGTAAATTCCTATTATATTGTTTAACCTCAGTAAGGCCCTGACCTTCCTCGTCACTACCCGACCGAGGTTAGGCTTGCAACTTACTGAGTACCGCTGTGGTGTACTCATGTGCAGATCCAGGTACCTCCACCCAGGTGCACTATCCCCGAGGTTGAGAGACCTAGCGGAGACTTCGAGGTACATCTTCCGCGTCCGCAGACCAGGAGTCTCTATCTTATTCCAGCTTTAGTGGAAATGTTTTCTTTCCTTACAGCTGTTTATACATTCTGGAGTTAGAGCCCTGTATTACATTTCTGTTAGCTTGTGTTTCCCGTGAGTTTCCGGGTTTTGGAGTGATATTGTAGACTTCCGCATTAATTTTGAGTTGTATATGCCGAGCGGCATTTATATACAGTCTTTCTTTTAAATTTGTTTAGTTTTTACTTAATCATTCCGCAAGTTATGTTGTTTTTTCCCGCATTGTTAGGCTTACCTAGTTATAGGGACTAGGTGCCATCATGACATGTTCACGGAGGGCGAACTGGTGTCGTGGCAGCAACATCTTGTTAAAGCAAAGTAGTGGAGACCTAATTAGTTTGCCTACCGATTCTAGGGGTTGCTGAATCTATGAAGTTCACAAGTAATTAAACAAAGCACACTTTTACCATTTTGTAAGAGTTTGATTATCCTACAGGATTTCCTAGGCGTGGATCTGAGATCTCCAATAAACGGGATATCTAATTGTCAATTAGGGTCATAATAGAATAATAAACGATTTTAAACAGGCAATTCGTTCATTATCTCTTATAGGCATGCTGTCTAGGTACTGAACATTACAGAACTGATTTTATATATATTCATCTCTATAAACATGTTATCTAGGTGTTGGGACTGATTTTAAACTTACTCTTATAGACATGGTTGCTACTGATTTTATGCGATATAGGCATGGTATTTAGGCGAGTGCAATAAAATTCCTAAAGCATGGTTTCTAATGCACATGAGAGAATGATCATGATTCTTAGACAGGGTTAGTAGCACCATAGTGACAGGATTCTTAAGCAGACATGATGTATGCAGAAGTTTAGAAAGCAGAAGTTTTAGAACAAATGGTATGATGCCTATGAACATGTTTTCTAATGCACAAATGATACTAAAAGCATGATTCCTAATGCAAGAAAATAGTCATAGTAATCCTAAGAGCATGATTTCTACTCAATTGCCCCACAAAAATTATATGAAAATACCTCCCCTTTTTACTAATATTCCCAATATCTGTTTACAAGAATTATTAATATAGACCATAAATGAATTACCGAAATAAGTAATGCTATACTGTAGGGAGCTTGGATAGGCCTAAAGTGAACTTGGAAAACTAGGCCTTGAAACAGTCCAAAGTACCATATCTCATAGTGTCCAATAAAGAGTTTCCTGGTGTGTCAAAGTTTTCAAGGGCCTCAGGGACCCCGAGCAATGCTCACACCAAGACCCTTTTTAGAGAGAAGTCATTTTTGTGCAGTATGGAAGGGCCAGCCCCAGTGTGCCAGAGTTCGGAGGAATCTCATGGATTTCTAGGCAGTACACACATTGGAGGGGAAGAATCTTATGTAATTTAAGAGTAGGAGTGGAAGTGCTTGAAAGAGTAGGAATAATTTTAATAAAACATATCAGAAGTGAAACCAATTTAGAAATGAAAATACTTTAGAAGTGAAAATAGTTCGGGAGTGGAAATGGTCTAGAAGTGAAAACATATTAGGAGTGAAAACAACTTAGAAATATTCTAGAAAAGGTTCAACAAACAACAGCAAGTAGGAAACACAGTCGTAAGGTTTCACACAAAACTCCATATTGCCCAGACTCAACTCGGTTCATTAGTCAAACTTAGGTGAGCATATAGCATGCTGAGAACAAACAATTACACAAAAAGAGAATAGGGGTTGGGAACACAAGAATTCTGAATCAAGAACACATAGAAACAGGGTGTTAGGGAAGCATGCTAGTCAGTAGAAGCATAGGGCAGGCAGAGGTATAATATTTACCAGGACATGCTGAGTTAGGGTCTTAAACAGGGAACACCTAAGTTCATCAGTCATACATAACTACGGAAGTAAGCATACTGACTCAAGCAATAGACAGGGAAACATAGAAGTTTAATATAAGAGCAGTCATGCTAATCAATTCATAGAGAGGACAGGGTTTTAACTACATAGAATTGATCATACCAATTGAAGTTAATTAGAAAGAAAAATAGGAATCTGAGACACCAAAGTAAGCATGCTGGCTTAAGGCAATAGACAGGGAAGATTGTACCTTAAACACAGAAGTAAACGTGTAGTAATAAACAGGAAAGACTGGAATTTGAACACCTAAGTAAACATGTTGATTAGAGTGAAACCTAAACAAGAGTAAACATGCTGATTAAAGCAATAAACAAGAGGAGTGAAACTTAAAAAAGAGTAAATATGTTGATTGAGGCAGTAACAAGAAATCGTAGAAGCTAAATACATAGTAGTTAACTAGTACATAGGAGACATGGATTAACAGAGAGCTCACATATTTGAACTTCATAGTATAATGAACGACATTAGGAGTAGAAATATACCAGTTAAGGGAAGAAAAACAGAACGTAAAGTAGGCAGGATTCAACAGTCTAGCCTTGGCTTTCAGTCGGCTAGACAAGCAATGAACACAAGCGACAGAGAGAGAGAGATGAGAGTGAAGTTTTGTGTGTGTGTATGTTTGAATTATTGTTCGTGTGTGTTGAAGAATCAGTAATGAGAGTATATATAACACTTAGTAAGGTAAACAAATAAGGCAAGAATAATTAAGAATTCATAAACAGGATAACCCAAATAAATCAACCAGTTAATTGGGGGATTTAATCAATCAATCAGACGGAAGATCTGGGAAAGACCCCTTAGGATATGTGAGTCAATTAACAGTACAATCAAGCCCCTTAAGTCAGATTGATAATCCAAATAAGGAAAGTATTACTAATAAAAGTCACAAATAAGGAAATAGGTAAGAATCCCAGAAAATACTGATTAACAGGAAAGAATCGTTCGTAACCGAAATAGAATCAGTCAATATAACTGGTTCACAGAAATAAACATAATAACGGGAAAAAATGGAAGAAATCAATGTCACAAACAGAAACAGTTAGGGTTTAGGCATACATATGAAAATCAATCAAACATATAAAGAAATAATTAGATTAAACACTTGAAAGTTAGAAAACCCTTTAGAAGAGACTCAGGATGAACCCTAATTTCAAAAAAAGTAAATGGAATAGAATATTTAACCAAACAGAAGATTTTTGAGGGAAAGTACCAAATAACACTCGAATCGTTTCAGATCTACAAATATCTGAACAGATTCAAGTAGTCGTAGAACTAGGGTTTTTCAAAAAACAACAGAGTTGAGAGAAACTTGGTTAAAATCCATAGATTTGAACTAATATAGGAGGAAATCAGTACTCACAAACGAGATGGCCCTAGACAGGCCAGTCAACAAGTTTCAGGCAAGAACATGTTGAATCTCCATGAGACTTTCTTAAGGATCGACGTAATCGTATAGCCAGGAAGCATATACGGTTGGTAATGGTGGGAGAATATCATAATCTCCATAGATAGGAGCTTTTCGCCGGTGACGGCTATTAGGGTTAGGGGTAGGTCGAGAGAGAATTAGGGAGGTTAGGGAAATCAATGACGGCGAAATAAGATAATGGGAGGGGGGCTTAGAGTTGGTTTAGAGATTAATATGGTAAGGTTTAATGTGGACCGTTGATCTTTTTAGATCAACGACCACGATTTGATGGGGGTCTGGGCTGGGTAGGTGCAGATTGGGCTTAAGGTGAATTGGGTTGGTATTATTAAGGGGTTTGGGTTGGTATTTAAAGGGTTAGGTCTGAAAAGTTAAAGAAATTAAAAGGGCTATTTGTTAAATACCTATTTAATTAAAAAAATTAATTTATAAAAATAATTAACAGATTATAAAAATGGTTTTCATGCATAGAAATATTTTAAAATAATTACTCAATATTTTAAAAATGCAACAAGCTATTTTCTGGTAAACTAATGTAATAATGCATAGATGGGCTATAATTGCAAAGTTATTGCAATTGTAATCCAAATATGTAAATATGACCATTTGTGAAATAATTAGGCATATAAATACAAAAAGTAAATCGTAAAATTATTATAAAATTATTTGTAGTGCAATTAATGATTATTTATATAATAAAATACTAGGATAAATTAATTAGAAATCCTCAAAAATGCAGAAATTATGGAAAAATATTATTGATGCTAATGCATGGTTTTGGAAGTATATATGCATTTTGAAAATATTATAGGGAAAAATTGTATATCAACAGCTGCCCCTCTTTACCCGGGAAGGATGAAAGAGTTGTCGGGTAAAAATATTATGCCCAATTTTGACCGAGCGAGATGGTTTGAGAGATTTAGGCCCCACTATGGTTTCCGAGCTGCTTATATATCCCTGATTTTACAGGAATCAGGCTGTGTGTAGTTCTGAATTCATTGGCGGAATATACCAACGAAGTTACCACAAGGACGAATGCAAGATTTGGGATAGGTGAAAAGATTGCGGTCAAGTTTGAGATAGTATGAGGGAGCTGGAGCGGGATTTCTCCTGTTGGGGTAATGGTTGCTCATCGAATCACCTGCAAGTAAAAATTTACTACGGGCATATATCTGTGCATCAATTTAAACATGATGCAAATTCCCTTCAGACCATGAAAATCGTCTTTGGACGGTTGAGGGTGACTTCCTTAGGCCATGATGTCCTGGGCCATGAATTGTTTAGTGAGGGATTTGCAGGCCATGAGATGATGTTCTCGGGCCATGAAAATGGTGCCTCCGAACCATGACGCCTTTGAATAATGATATGAAAATTTGAGAGATCCTCAGGCCATGGCATGACGTCTTCCGGCTATGAGGATGGTGCCTTCAGACTATGACGCCCTCAGACAAATTGGCGATATTTCAGCCCATGATATGCAAAGACATGATGCTAGAAACGACAAGACATGGCTTAGTCTTGTATGAATTTGAGGGCAGAGCTTAGCCCAAAATAAGAGAATAGGTAATTCCAGAGAGACAATGCTTAGTCTCGTGCAAGGTGAAGGCAATTCTTGGCCTTATGCAAATATGGAGGCAGGTCTTAGCCTCATGCAAGATTCGGGGTAGGGCTTAGCCTCATGCAGAATTGAAGGCAGTGCTTAGCCTTATGAAAATATGGAGGCACGGCTTAGCCTCATGCAAGATTTGGGACAGGGCTTAGTCCCATGCAAAGAGAAGGCAATGCTTAGCCTCATGCAAATATGGAGGCAGGGCTTAGCCTCATGCAAGATTTGGGACAGGGCTTAGTCCCATGCAAAGAGAAGGCAATGCTTAGCCTCATGCAAATATGGAGGCAGGGCTTAGCCTCATGCAAGATTTGGGACAGGGATTAGTCCCATGCAAAGAGAAGGCAATGTTTAGCCTTATTCAAATATGAGGGTGGGCTTAGCCTTATGCAAGATTTGGAAAAGGGCTCAATCCCATGCAAAGAGAACAAATAGTAGGTGATAGCAAGGTATTTCTTAGCTGGAAGTGGATTCAGTAACGTTGTTGTTATGAAGGTTCTGATTTCGAGGCGTGCATATTCCTTGTTCCTGCGTTCAAAGAAAAATCGTGAGTTCTGTAAGGGGGAGGTCGGTTCGTGCCTCCGTCGGCTTGCTTGACTTTCTTTGCTCGGTCTGATGATCCTATTCAAATTATTAGGGGTAGAGTTTGCTAAATAGAGTTATTTCAAAAGCAAGCATGCGTAGTTTCAAATTCATAGTAAAAAATATGTTTTTTAGAAAATTTGTTAAATGAACCAGTGACTGTGACACGATCCGAGACATTGCGACTTCTCTTGCCGTAGAATTTTGAGGGTCAAAATTCTACACCAGTTAGACGAAAAAACATTTCTGATTGCTGTACATGCTGTGATCGACTGAACTTGCTTCAGAGTTTTGAGGGTCCTCCTCAAAATTCTGCTCCAGTTTCTGATGGTGGGGAAAATAAAATTTTTATTGAATTGTGACCGAACCCACAAGGCTGTCTACGTATCCCCTCTTAAATGGGAATCAGGTCGAGCGTAGTTCAATTTACATCATATGCGGAAAACATAAATAGTTTACACATAATATCGCTTGACTGCATCCGAATTGATCGGCTTTGGCCAGACTTCTCCGTCCATCCAGATCTGATGGTAACCGGTGAAAAAATCTACAAAGGACTGGAGTTCATGCTTAGCACAATTGTCGATTAAGATGTGTATGTTTGGAAGCGGGAAATCATCTTTTGGACTGGCTCTTTTGAGATTCCGATAATTGACACAAACTCTAATCTTCCCATCCTTCTTCGGTAATGGCACGATGTTGGCTAACCATGTGGGATATTCAACTACCCTAAGGACCTTGGCCTTGATTTTCTTGGTAACCTCCTCTTTGATTTTCAGGCTCATATCAGGCTTGAATTTCCTGAGTTTCTGCTTTACTGGTGGACACATCGGGTTCGTGGAAAATTTGTGGGACACAATGGATGTACTTAATATGGTCATATCGTCGTATGACCATGTAAAGACGTCCTCATACTCTTTCAAGAACTGAGTGTACTCTTCTTTCTCTGACGGCGACAAGTGAATGCTGATGCGGGTCTCCTTGACGGTTTCAGAACCTCCCAAGTTAATTATCTCAATTTCGTCCAGGTTGGACTTGAGCTTGTTCTCAAAATCCTCTACTTCTTTGACGATTTCCTCGGGTATGACATTCTCTTCTTCTATCCTTTTGTTGCGTTGCCTCATTACATGTCACAGTTGTCGGTCCATCAAGATAGGAAATAGTAATGATGTAGGGATCAAGATATGAAAAGAAAATGGTAATAATAAAACATCAAGCCATTTAAAATGTCAAACAAAATGATTTTCAATAATTCAAATAACATTTTTGGAATATTGAAAATATTATTTAGGACAAAAGCAAAAAATGCAAAAGTGGAAATCATTTTTTTTAGAAAAGTGGACAATGTTATTCACCTTGCTACCCCGGGACTCGTCGGGCCCTTGATGGTCTAACAGTCTAGTTCTTGAGGAATCCTCCTCTCTCCACAGTTTGGATGGCAGGGCCTCTGGATCTGGTATGATAAGCTGATGATGCTAGTATGCGCGAACCAACCTTTGGGGAATGGGGAATAATCAAAAGAAAGAAAGAAAAATAAAAAGGTAGCCAAGTCAGCAAGAGTTCTGAGAAAGAATATTTGCGGTATTTAAACACATATTGCGGGAATGTAAATTCACATCCTAATTTAGGAACCTCGTTGTGCCCGATGTAGGCCTAGCGACAAGTTGTTTTGGAGAATTTTAGTGCCAATAATTGCCTCATTTCATTAATGTAAAAGCAGATAATCTAAAATGACACTAAATAAAATAAGTCACTAATGATGCTTGGCCTTATTACATTTCGAAAAAAACAGGTAAATCTAATCTACTATGTCCTAAAAGAAGCTTCCCCGGGTTTGATCTTCTTGGCTTCAATTCAGCAAAACAAACAAGGTTAGGCCCTTTCCCCACCAGATTCGACTATTTACACATCAATGATTAGCATATTGGAACTTATTTCTCCAAATTAATGCAAAAACCGTGGTTGCGTCCGTTGGGATTAGGGAAACCCCGGTGGACTTTGGACAAGGCTTTTCCTAAAGGGTTATTATGTGAACAACACATTAACCCGGCTAGGTTTGACCATGATGCATGTACAATTAACCAGAGTAAGGTTTCTATAGAGGTCTATACTGGTACCCTCAAGCGGACAACTTGAGGGAGAAAGGTACGGAACCATCGATTGCACCGCTGATCAACTAGTTTTACTGCAAATAAGACTTTTCGAATTTAAAGGGTGATATATAGGAAGAGCGCAACCGCTCATCAAGCGTTGCTATAGGATTTATTGCGCACGAGTGGAATATAATGTTGAGCATGATTTATGCAGCAGTAAATAGCATGTTGTCACGTTAGGAAAATAATAAATACGCTATTTAATAATTGAAAGACTTTTAAGAAAGGAAAACAAAGAAATAAGTCAGTTTCTACAGTAAAGGAAATCATAAATGCTCAAAACGAGCAATTAAATTCACATAAGGGGAAAGGGAAAGGGTGCGCACGTATTAACAAAAAAGAAGCATGCTTAAGATTAATTTACAAAAAGTAAGTTTGTTATGGTAAAAGCCTAAAATCCCTAGCAGAGTCTCCTTGCTGTCGTGCCCCCTTTTTCCTCTTTTGCGGAGTCCGAGTTTCGACATGCTTTGTGACAACTCATTTTCTTTTGGGAAAGGGGTATGGAAATTGAAGAGTCGCCACCTAATGGATTTAAGGTGCGTTAGGGAACCTAATGCAAGTAACTCATGAAACCAGTTTACATTATCAGAGATTTGGTAAGGTCTTGAAATTACCTTAAGGGGAAGGTGTTAGGCACCCCTCGAGGTTAACAATGGTGGGTCCCGGCCAAATTCATTTTTGGTGAATTATTCATTAAGCAAGTAAAGCAGTTTAAGCACACATATGGATTACAAAAAATGGGAATAAATGGGTCCTAGGTTTATCAGCCTATAGGATCACTTATGTGCAATACCCGACAAACCTTTCTCAATTAGAGGGGCTATCCTTGGCATTAGCTCACAGGTCATCATATCCCTTACTACCTAATTATCCCCCCTCCCCTTAGTGGTTATGTAAGAGATTCTAATTAAACGTACTTTATGCGTGCATTACCCGTCCCTTTCTTATGACCCTGGAGGTGTTTAGGACTTCTAATAAAGGCAGTTCTAGACTCTCCTAAAGTTCTTAAAAGGAGAAAATCTAAGCGATAATTTTAAACAAGTAGGATTGTCAGGTAAAGGAACAATTAAGGGGGCTCACATTTACCTCCACAAATAAGCAGTCAATTGCAAGTCTTAAACAACAATATATCATATACTTTAAGAGTCCTAAAGCAGGATATTTAGGTGAGCATGACAAACAGAATATATGCAGCATCTTGTTAAAGTAAAGTAGTGGAGACCGAATCAGTTTGCCTACTGATTTTAGGGATTGCTGAATCTGTGAAGTTCAAAGTAATTAAACAAAGCACAATTTTACCATTTTTCAAGAGTTTGATTATCCTACAGGTTTGCCTAGGCGTGGATCTGAGATGTCCTATAAATGGGATATCTAATTGTCAATCAGGGTCATAATATAATAATAAACGGTTTAAACAGGCAGTTCATTCATTATGTCCTATAGGCATGATGTCTGGGTGCTGAACATTACAGAACTGATTTTATATATTCATCTCTATAAACATGTTATCTAGGTGTTGGGACTACTTTTAAACTTACTCTTATAGACATGGTTGCTACTGATTTTATGCGATATAGGTATGGTATTTAGGCGAGTGCAATAAAAGTCCTAAAGCATGGTTTCTAATGCACATGAGAGAATGATCATGATTTTTAGACAGGATTAATAGCACCCTAGTGACAGGATTCTTAAGCAAACATGATGTAAGAAGAAGTTTAGAAAGTAGAAATTTTAGAACAAATGGTATGATGCCTATGAACATGTTTTATAATGCACAAATGATCCTAAAAGCATGATTCCTAATGCAAGCAAATATTCATAGTAATCCTAAGAGCATGATTTCTACCCAATTTCCCCACAATAATTATATGAAAATCCCTCCCCTTTTTTACTAATATTCCAAATATCTGTTTACAAAAATTATTATTACAGACCATAAATAAATTATAGAAATAAGTAATGCCATATTATAGGGAGCCTGGATAGGCCCAAAGTGAACTTGGAAAACTAGGCCTTCAAAAAGTCCAAAGTACCATATCTCATAGTGTCCAATAAAGAGTATCCTGGTGTGTCAAAGTTCCTAAGGGCCTCAGGGACCCCAGGAAATGCTCACACCAAGACCCTTTTAAAGAGAAGTCATTTTTGTGCAGTGTGGGGCCAGCCCCAGTGTGCCAGAGTTTGGAGGAATCTCATGGACTCCTAGGCAGTACACACACTGGAGGGGCAGAATCCTATGTATTCTAAGAGTAGGAGTGGGAGTGCTTGAAAGAGTAGGAATAATTTTAAGACAACATATCAGAAGTGAAACCAATTTAGAAGTGAACATAATTTAAAAGTGAAAATAGTTTGGGAGTGGAAATGGTTTAGAAGTGAAAATATATTAGGAGTGAAAACAGCTTAGAAATATTCTAGAAAAGGTTCAGCAAACAACAGCAAGTAGGAAACATAGTCACAAGGGTTCACGCAAAACTCCATATTGCCCAGACTCAACTCAGTTCATTAGTCAAACTTAGGTGAGCATATAGCATGCTGAGAACAAACAATTATACAAAAAGGGAATAGGGGTTGGGAACACAAGAATCCTAAAACAAGAACACATAGAAACAGGGTGTTAAGGAAGCATGCTAGTCAGTAGAAGCATAGGGCAGGCAGGGGTATAATATTTACCAGGACATGCTGAGTTAGGGTCTTAAACAGGGAACACCTATGTTCATCAGTCATACATAAATATGGAAGTAATCATACTGACTCAAGCAATAGACAGGGAAACATAGAAGTTTAATGTAGGAGCAGTCATGCTAATCAATTCACAGAGAGGATAGGGTTTTAACTACACGGAATTGATCATACCAATTGAAGTTAATTGGATAGAAAAATAAGAGTCTGAGACATCAAAGTAAGCATGCTGGCTTAAGGCAATAGACAAGGAAGATTGAACCTTAAACAAAGAAGTAAACATGTAGTAATAAACAAGAAAGACCGGAATTTGAACATAGAAGTAAACATGTTGATTAGAGTGAAACCTAAACAAGAGTAAACATGCTGATTAAGCAATAAACAGGAAGGGTGAAACTTAAACAGGATTAAACATGTTGATTAAGGCAGTAACAGGAAAACATAGAAGCTAAATACATAGTAGTTAACTAGTACATAAGAGACATGGGTTAACAGAAGTACAACAACAGAGAGCTCACAGATTTGAACTTCATAGTATAATGAACGACATTAGGAGTAGAAACATACCAGTTAAGGGAAGCAAAACAGAACGTAAAGTAGGCAGGATTCAACAGTCTAGCCTTGGCTTTCAGTCGACTAGACAAGCAATGAACACAAGTGACAGAGAGAGAGATGAGAGTGAAGTTTTGTGTGTGTGTATGTTTGAACTGTTGTTCGTGTGTGTTGAAGAATCAGTAATGAGAGTATATATAACACTTAGTAAGGTAAACAAATAAGGCTAGAATATTTAAGAATTCATAAACAGGATAACCCAAATAAATCTACCAGTTAATTGGGGGATTTAATCAATCAAACATACGAAAGATCTAGGAAAGACCCCTTAGGATATGGGAGTCAATTAACGGTACAAAATTAGGGCTTAAATAAGGTAGTAAATCAGTCTTATACCATATAGGAATATTCAAGCCCCTTAAGTCAGATTGATAATCCAAATAAGGCAAGTATTACTAAGAAAAGTCACAAATAAGGAAATAGGTAAGAATCCCAGAAAATACTGATTTTAACAGAAAAGAATCGTTCGAAACCTAAATAAAATCAGTCAATGTAAATGGTTCACAGAATTAAACATAATAACGGGGAAAAATTGAAGAAATCAATGTCACAAACAGAAACAGTTAGGGTTTAGGCATACATACGAAAATCAATCAAACATGTAAAGAAATAATTGGATTAAACACTTGAAAGTTAGAAAACCCTTTTGAAGAGACTCAGGATGAACCCTAATTTCAGAAAAAGTAAATGGAAGCGAAATAGTTAACCAATGATCTGAATAGATTCAATTAGCCGTAGAACTAGGGTTTTTCAAAAAACAATAGAGATGAGAGAAACTTGGTCAAAAGCCATAGATTCGAACTAAATATAGGAGGAAATCAATATTCACAAACGAGAATGGCCCTAGACATGCCAGTAAACAAGTTTCAGGCAAGAATAGGTTGAGTCTCCATGATATTTTCTCAAGGATTCATGTAATCGAACATCCAGGAAGCATAAACGGTTGGTAATGGTCGGAGAATACTCAGAATCTCCATAGATAGGAGCTTTTCGTCGGTGACGGCGATTGGGGTTAGGGGTAGGCCAAGAGAGAATTGGAGAGATTAGGGAAATCAATGATGGAGGAATGAGAGAATGAGGAGGGGTTAGGGTTGGTTTAGAGATTAATATGGTAAGGTTTAATGTGGACCGTTGATCTAAAGACCAACGGCCACGATTTGATGGGGGTTTGGGTCGGGTAGGTGCAGATTGGGCTTAAGGTAAATTGGGCTGGTATTTAAAGGGTTAGGTCCGAAAAGTTAAAGAAATTAAAAGGGCTATTTGTTAAATACCCAATTAATTGATATAAATAATTTATAAAAATAATTAACAGATTATAAAAATGGTTTTCATGCATAGAAATGTTTTAAAATAATTACTCAATATTTTAAAATTGCAACAAGCTATTTTCTGGTAAAGTAATGTAATAATGCTTAGATGGGCTATAATTGCAAAGCTATTGCAATTGTAACCCAAAAATGTAAATGTGACCATTTGTGAAATAATTAGGCTTACTGTTAATATAAATAGCAAAAGTAAATCGTAAAATTGTTATAAAATTATTTGTAGTGCAGTTAATGATTATTTATATAATAAAATACTAGGATAAATTAATTCGAAATCCTAAAAAATGCAGAAATTATGGGAAAATATTATTGATGCTAATGCATGGTTTGGAAGTATATATGCATTTTAAAAATATTATAGGGAAAAATTGGGTATCAACATTCACAACTGGAGTAAAAGAAAACGATTTAACCAACAGGAAATCGAGTCTTTGCTGGTCAAAAAGTTTGGGGAAACTCTTACCAAAGGAGCGCTAACATTGTACTCTCTTTTACCTTAAAATTCTATTGATTCTTTTGCTCAGCTTGTAGATCTATATATAAAAGCACACTCGGGTGCAAAAAAAGTTGAAAAGAGAATAGAAGATATATTTAAAGTCAGGAGATACAGAGTTGCTTCGAGAATTTGTAGACAGATTTCAAGGTGAAAGAATGATGCTACCGAGAATACCTGACAATTGGGCAGCCATGGCATTATTCCAGTAATTTAAACAAGAAAAGTTCAGAAGCTACGAGGAGGCTTAAAGAGAGACTACGAGAATTCCCTGCTATGACATGTAATGATGTCTATAATAGGTACAGTACCAAGTTGCGAATCGAAGAAGATATCGTAGCTCAATCAAGGGATAAAGAAAAAATAGGTTCGAGGCGGTCAGAATCTAAGAAGAGGTCCAGTAAAAATAGATACGAACCGGACCTTTGGGTCGAGAAGCTTGTTCCTAATCCAAAAACGTGGGGGATGAACAAAGATTCACAAATAGAGATTCAGGTTTGTCATCGTCAAGCTTCAGAAAAGATCAAAGTGAACGTAACAGAGATGCTAATGCAAACGCAAGGATTGGGGATTACAATTTTAACGTCAGTACCTCATAGTTGATTGTTGTTCTAAGAATCATGGGGGATAAAGTTCGATGGCCTAAAGAGAAGAGATCAAATCCAAACAGAAGAAACCCAGATTTTTGGTGTGAATTCCATAATGATCACGGTCATAGAACATCAGACTGTAGATTATTGTAAGGTGAGGTGGAACACTTATTGAAGCAGTGTTATGTGACGAAATTTTTCATTAAGAAAGGCAAACAAGATTACATGAAAACTCACGGGAAGCGAAGTAACCTATACAGCCGCGAGAAGCACGACAAAGTTCACAATAACTCACGGGAAGTGAACTCGCCAAACTCTAGAGGACAACAACATCATATTTGATGATGGAGATGTCGATGGATTAATGATTCCCCATAAAAATGCACTGGTAATATCCTTACTTATACATGACACTAATGAAAAGCGAGTTTTGATTGATCCAGGTAGCTCTGTGAATATTAATCTATTACGAGTGGTGGAAGAAATGTTGATGGGCGACCGTGTAGTTCCAAAAGCACGTTCCTTATCAGGGTTTGATAACTCAACTGTTATTACAAAGGGTGAGATTCATTTAAGTACATACGCGGAAGGGGTCATCAAAGAAATAAATTTTCAAGTGATAAACACGGATATGGCCTATAATATGATTATGGGAAGGCCGTGGATTCATGATATGGATGTTGTGTCATCCACATTACATCAGGTTATCAAATTCCCTTCAAAATGGGGAATCCAACAGATTCGAGGAGATCAACAAACTTCAAGGAACATCAACTCAGTGATACACAGAAGTCAAAAAGATACGAGTGAAGATTAAAAAGATACAAGTGCAGATCGGAACGATACGGGTACAAGTGAAAAAGATGCGGTAAATCCAATTTCAACAGATATTGCATCAAAGCAAACCGACGTGGATTCCAGATCAGATGTAATTCAGCAGCCAGAGGAAATTGAAAACATTAAAATAACGATTGAGGAGCTCGAGGCTGTTCCATTATTCGAGCAATGGCCAGATTGAAGAATCCATATTGGAGTAAGGATAAACCCAGAAAGGAGAGGTAAGTTAATGGAATATTTAAAATCTAACGCGAATTGTTTTGCATGGTCCCATTCAGATATGACAGGTATACCCCCGTAGGTGATGACTCATAAATTAAATGAAGATCCATTGTTCGTACCTGTCAAACAAAAGAAGAGGAAGCATGGATCATTCAAAAATTAAGTGATCGATGAAGAGGTACAGAAACTCTTAAAGATCAGTTCAATACGCGAGGTAAAATATCCTAATTGGTTAGCTAATACTGTGGTAGTATCGAAAAAGAACGGTAAATGAAGATTTTTTGTAGATTACACTGACTTAAATAAAGCATGCCCGAAGGATTCATTCCCTTTACATCATATAGATCAATTAATTGATTCTATCGCAAGTCACAAATTATTAAGCTTTTTAGATGCGTATTCTTATTATAATCAAATAAAAATGGACTCCTTAGCCAAAGAAAAAACTTCATTTATTACAAACAGGGGGACTTATAATTACAAAGTCATGCCTTTTGGCTTGAAAAATGCTGGAGCCACGTATCAGAGATTAGTGATCAAGATGTTCCAAGAACACCTGGGGAAGACGATGGAAGTGTACATTGATGATATGTTGGTTGATAACTAGAGATTTTAGCTTACTATTTTCTCTCTTTTGCTTAGGTTTTGGGTCAAAAATGTGTTAAGGTATTTTCAAAAACTAACTTAAGGTGCTTATTTGCAGGTTTTGGTCAAAATGAGGCAAAGAAGCCTAAATGAACTCATAAAGGAGCCGAACTTGCACAAGCCCAAAGAATGGAACTGGAGCACTGTCAGCGCTATTATTACGCAGTCGCGTAAAACCCTCCGCTGAGGCGATTACAAATATGCTGCAGCGAAGTGATGTTCAGAGAAGCTAGAGTCAAGTGCTAAAGATTTCGTTGACCACGATACAAAAGTGCGGCCGCGAAACCATTGGCCTAGCCGCGAGTGAATTATGCTAAGAGCGGATGATCAAGAATCAGAGACCTTGCAATCTTGGGCCAAGAAAAGAACGTGGTTCGTGTCATTTTTATGCAGCTACAAAGCCACTTGACGCAGAGGCGGTTGATATTCCGCTGGGAGCGAGAGTAGGGGTTCTGAGAGTTGCAAGTGAAGTTAAATTGCAGAACGCGATCCGCGAACATTTTACGCGGTCGTGGTTGAATCCAACATGGACGCGATTGTATTTACGCCATCTGCGAAACAAACTCCAGTACAAATCCAAGTAAAGAAAAATGCGGATCGCGCTCCTTATTTCGCGGCCGCGGATGACTAAACACGGACGCACAGTTTTACATTGATAACGGAACCTCCGTAGGGGTATTTTTGTCCAGTAATTTCAGTTGTGTATAAATAGATCTTTTTCACATTTTTAGGTTATCTTTTGTATTAGGGAGCTCGTGAACAGCAACACTTTACCACTTTGAGTAATTTTAGAGTAGCTTTTAGCTTATAACTTTAGATTTTATTCTTGTAATTAACTTTTTTGGCTTATATTTCATCTCCATCTTTGATTTCAATCTTAATAATGAGTAGCTAGACCCATTAGCTAGGGTTGTGACCCAACCCTTGTGTGGGTATTTAATGGGTCTTCAATTTTAGGGCTTATTTGTTTATGGGTTAGTGATATTTAGCTTGTTTCATGCTTCATCTGTTTAATTGGTGGTTGGAAACACTGATTTGTGCCTTTTTTACTAGGGCTCTTCTTGAGAAAGAGGGACCAAGTCTAGGTAAAATAGGATAACAAGGAATTAGGGTGAATTCAAGAGATTGATAGCCCCAATTAAAGGGTTAAACCTAGAGATAGTAATACCCGACTTGAGCCAATTTCACTTGCACTATTTGAACACCCAATTAGGCTTGAGAAAGCCAATTTGGGCAAAGCCATTCGAACTGCCGAGAGGTATAGAGTGAGTAATTAAGTGTGAGGTTATATCTTGACCCCAGATACAACAATTTTGTCCTAAATTCTAGATCCCATTAGATACGCGCCTAGGTGTAAGTCAGTTCCCTAGTGCTTTTTATTAATTGAGAAAACTCCTACAAAAACATTATACTTAGATTATTTTTAGCAATTAATAGTAATACAATTAGAATAGAATCAAACCCACTCATGGTTAGAAATGTAATTAAAGACAACACATATAGCTAGATTAGATAGAAACCCAGCTCTCAACCAATAGTAACTCCCTGTGGATATCGACCCCGACCTTTCGGGTAAAAGCTACATCGACCACTCCTCGCCATTATATAGTGGTGCAGGGTTGGAGCCAATCACTTTTTGGCGCCGTTGCCGGGGAGTTAAATGGTTTTGGCTATATATCTGACTAGTTGTGTGTATTGTTTTTCTTTCCTTCTATTTTACTAACTTGTTTGTGTTAGTTACTTTAGGTACAAATGGCTGATCCACTTGGAAATATTCTCCCAGGGGAGGAGGTAGAGATAATGGTGATGATGAGGCTCATTTGGTGCCTTAAAGCTCAAAGGAGAGGCCGCCAGGCCAATGAAAATATTCCAGACCCTCCCCAACCTCCTCCGCGAGCAGATCCTCGGGTGCTTCCAAATAAAGGTTATGCTAGTGCAATTGTCCCACCACAAATCCGCGCGGGCAATTTCTAGATTACAAATGTGATGTTGACCTTATTGGAGCAGCGAGGGAACTTCACAGGTGCTCCCCATCAGAATGCATATAAACATTAAAAGGGATTTGTGGATACCTGTTAGGGAAGCAAACAGACAAACGTGTCAGAGGATGCCTTGAGACTGAGATTGTTCCCTCTTTTCACTTAGAGGGAAAGCTTTGGACTGGCTCGAAAGACACCCCAACCATTCCATAACTACGTGGGATGAGTTGGATGACAAGTTCATAACCAAGTTTTTCTCACCTGGAAATATGGCAACTTTAAGGGATGAGATCTTAGCCTTCAAACAGGAACCCAATGAACCCATTCACAAAATTTGGGAGAGATATAGAACTATGGTCAAGGAATGTCCCAATAATTACATGACAGAAGCAATGATCCAATAGAAATTTTATTGGGGTATAAGCACGACCAATCAATGTGTGGTGAACCAGTTAGCAGGGGAAAATTTATGAAGTTGTCTTATGATGAGGCTTGTGACATTTTTGATGAAATGGCTGACACTTCTTCAGCGTGGAAAAGTCGGGAAAATGTTCCCCAAGGTGATCCAAATGTAATCAATATTAACAAGGAACTTCAAGACCATGGACAAATCATAACTGAGTTAACAAAACCATGAACCAGCTAGCCAAAGCACAACTTCAACAAATCCAAGGACCAAATCAAGTAAATGCAATGGAAGGGGTCAATCTAATGGTCAACAGGAGAAGACACTGTGGCCAACAAATGCAAAGCAATAATGATCAATATGAGCAAAGTGGAAGTGGCTATAACAATGATGATTCATATGATGACCAAAGTGAAGAAGTATTGTATGCCAAGAACTATCAAGGAAAACGGAGCAATGCTCCAAATTAACAATGGATATCTCAAGAGAATAATCAGAATTGGAATAATCAAGGGCAAGGAAACTGGAACAATAACAACAACTCAAACAACTGGGGGAACAAAAATTATAGTTGGGGTGGAAACAACAATTGGAATGGCAATAACAACAACAATTGGGGAGGAAATGGAAATCGGGGGTCGGGATTTCAAAGGCCCTCGATGTATCAACAACCCAACAACCCACCGCTATATAAATCTCAAGGTCAAACTTTGTCAAACAATGAAATGGGACGGATCGAGAATAGGTTCAAACAGATGATGGAACGGACTACTGATTCTGATGCTCAAATTGCTTTTCACACTACTTCCATCTGTAACCCTGAAGTCCAAATGGGTCAAATATCGCAAGCATTGAACACTCGCCCTAAGGGGGCACTACCTAGTGACATGGTAGTAAACTCGAAGGGTGGGAACAATAACAATACCAGCCATGCAATGGCTGTGACCACAAGGAGTGGTAGAGGTGGTGAACCAAGTACCTCCAAGCAAAAGAGAGTTGAGAGTGATGATGATGAAGTGAAAAATCATGATGTTCTAATAGTTGATGAACAAATGAGTGAAGAGAAATTGAGTGGTGAAGTGAGGATTGATATTCATGACAATGAGGAGGAGATTCAAAATGACGTGAATCCGTCTAGGGAACACGTGATAGACATACTGGAGCCGGTAGTGCCAAAAGCCAAGGCTCCTTTTCCAAGGCCCTCCGCCTTATCCTCAAAGACTTGCAAAGAAAAAGAATGAAAATCAATTGATGAATTTTATTGAGATGATGAAAAGCTTATCTATCAACGTGCCCTTGGTGGATGCTCTTGAGCAAATGCCGAGATACGCCAAGTTTATGAAAGACTTGGTGACTAAAAAGAGATCTATGAATTGTGAGACCATCATAATGACTCATCAAATTAGTGCAATTGTGCACTCAATGGATCCAAAGCTTGAAGATCCCGACGCATTTACCATTCCTTGTACCATTGGGAGTGCGGATTTTACAAAGGCCTTGTGTGATTGGGAGCAAGTATAAATTTTATGCCTTAATCCGTATTCAAGACATTGGGTATTGTCAACCGAGGGCAACTTCAATGATATTGCAAATGGCGGATAGAACAATGAACATGTCTCTTGGTATTATTGATGATGTTCTTGTACGGGTCGACAAGTTTATTTTTCCCGCTGATTTTGTGACTCTCGACTGCGAAGTCGACTATGAGGTGCCTATAATCTTGGTAAAGCCCTTCCTAGAAACAGGGAAGGCCTTGGTTAATGTGGAAGCAAGGGATCTCACCTTCCGGGTGGGCGATGAAAAGGTTGTATTCCACGTATGCAAATCGATGAGGCAGCCGAATAGTAATGAAGTTTGATCTTTTATGGACCTCGTGACGGAGGTGATAGTTGATGAAACAAGTGCAATGATCAATGTGGAAGATCCTATGGAAGTTGTATTGTGGAACCATGAGGATGATGAAAGGGATGGCTTGATTGAATGTGCTAATGCATTGCAAGGAATGGGATCCTATTCTTATGGGCCCCGTAAACTCTCCTTGTATTTGGAAAACCGGAAGACTCCACCGACAAAGCCCTTGATTGAGGAGCCACCAACATTGGAGTTGAAGTCTCTTACCTCTCACCTCAGGTATGAGTTCTTAGGCCCATCTTCTACATTACCTGTTATTATTTCTGCTCGCTTAACCAAAGTGCAGGTAAACTCCACTCTTGAGGTGCTTCAAAGAATAAAAAAGGCAATTGGATGGACCTTAGCTGACATTTGGGGAATAAGCCCCGCCTTTTGCATGCATAAAATTAAACTTGAGGATGACGCAAAACCGTCCGTGGAACATCAACGGAGGTTGAGCGAGTCTATGCAAGAGGTTGTCAAAAAGGAGATTATCAAATGGCTTGATGGAGGGGTTACCTATCCAATCTCAGACAGTGCATGGACTTCACCAGTGCAATGTGTGCCGAAAAAGGGGGGTATGATTGTGGAGAAAAATGAGAAGAATGATTTTATCCCTACTAGGACCGTGATCGTATGGAGGGTATGCATGGACTATAGAAAGATGAACAAGGTGAATCGAAAAGATCATTTTCCATTGCCCTTCCTTGATCAGATGTTAGACAGACTTGCCGGGCGGGCCTACTATTGTTTCTTGGATGGGTACTCAGGTTACAATCATATTCTCATAGCCCCATAAGACCAAGAGAAAACCACCTTCACCTTCCCGTATGGAACCTTTGCATTATCTCAGATGCCATTCGAATTGTGTAATACACCCGCTACATTTAGTGGTGCATTATGGATATATTTATGGACATGGTGGAGGACTTCCTCGAAGTCTTTATGGATGATTTTAGTGTGGTTTGAGACTCATTTGAAGAATGTTTGCAAAATCTTGACAAGGTTCTAGCCCGATGTGAAGAGACAAATCTTTTGCTTAATTGGGAAAAATGCCACTTTATGGTCGAGGAAAGCATTGTCCTCGGCCATAAGATCTCAAAGGATGGCATCAAAGTGGGTAAGGAAAAAATAGAAGTGATTTCAAAGCTACCTCTTCCAACTTCCGTCAAGGGAGTTAGAAATTTTCTTGGGCATGCAGGGTTCTACCGAAGGTTCATCAAAGACTTTTCCAAAGTGGTGAATCCCTTGTGCAACCTACTAGAAAAGGATGCAAAGTTTATGTTAAATTAAGAGTGCATGAAAGCTTTTGAGCTATTGAAATATAAATTGACAACCACTCCAATCATTATCGCACCCAATTGGATCTCCCCCTTTGAGCTTATGTGTGACGCAAGTGGCGTTGCCGTAGGAGCGGTCTTGGGGAAAAGGGTGAACAAGATATTTCACCTGATGTACTATGCAAGCAAAACTATGAATGATGCACATGTTAATTATACAGTGACAGAGAAAGAGTTGTTAGCAATTTTGTTCGCCATGGAGAAGTTTAGGCCTTATCTCATGGGCGCCAAAGGGATTGTTCATACTGATCACGCGGTGCTCCGGTATTTGATGACAAATACGGACTCAAAATCTAGATTGATGAGATGGGTTTGGTTTCTTCAAGAATTTGACCTTGAGATCATTGATAGGAAAGGAAATGAAAATCAGGTTGCAGATCATTTATCCCATTTAGAAGAGAAAGGGATACCCAAAGATGGTATTGAAATTAATGATGCTTTCGGGGATGAGCAACTCCTCTCGATTTCTTTGAATGATATGTCTTGGTTTGCGGATGTTGACAATTTCCTTGTTAAAGGCATTGTCCCGTGTGAGCTCTCTTCTAACCAATGGAAGAAACTCAAACGGGACAGTTTGGACTATTATTGGGATGAGCCCTACTTGTTCAAGATTTGCAATGATGGAGTGATTCGCAGGTGTGTCCCAGAGGAGGAGCAAATGAGCATACTTGATTCTTGTCATTCCTCTCCTTACGGTGGTCATCACGGTGGGGCGAGAACAACCTCCAAGTTTCTTAGTTGTGGTTTCTATTGGCCAACCCTGTATAGAGATCCAAGTGATCTTGTCAAGAGATGTGATGAATGTCAGAGAGCTGGGGGAATATCAAAGAAGAATGAAATGCCTCTCACAAATATTCTTGAAGTTGACATTTTTAACGTGTGGGGCATAGACTTCATGGGGCCTTTTGTGAGTTCGTGTGGCAATACTTACATTCTGGTGGCGGTTGATTATGTTTCCGAGTGGGTCGAAGTCGTGTCTTTGCCCAACAACGAAGCCCGGAGTGTAGTGGCATTCCTCAAGAAGAATATTTTCACACGGTTTGGTACTCCTCAGGAAATTATCAGTGATGGGGGGTCTCATTTATGCAATAGGGAATTTGACACTTTGCTTGCAAAATATGGTGCCAATCACAAGGTCTCAACTCTTTATCATTCCCAAGCTAGTGGACAAGAGGAGGTTTCAAATAGGAAAATCAAAAGCATCTTGTCAAAAATGTGAATGCCAATAGAACGGATTGGTCAAAGAAGCTAGATGATGTGATGTAGGCTTATAGGACTGCATTTAAGACTCCAATCGGTATGTTTTCATACCAATTGGTGTTTGGTAAAGCGTGTCATTTGCTGGTTGAGCTAGAACATAAAGCCATGTGGGCCTTGAAGAGGTTAAATCTTGAGTGGGATGTTGCAGAAAATCTCCTTGTGGAACAACTCAATGAGCTAGATGAATTCCGGTTTCATGCCTATTCAAGCTCATCATTGTACAAGGAGAAGATGAAATACTTGCACGACAAGTATTCCCGAAACAAGGAATTTAAGGAGGGTGATTTGGTCCTTCTCTTCAACTCCCGGTTACTTCTGTTTTCGTGTAAGCTAAAGTCCAAATGGAGTGGTCCCTTGGAGGTAGTGCATGTAACAGCTTTTGGTGCTATTGACTTGAAGAACAAAAATGATGAAATCTTTTGGGTTAATGGGCATCGTGTAAAGAATTACTTGGGGAAGTTTGATGACAGCCACGTGGTGGCATTGATAAAGTTTCAATGATCATGGTAACTTGCGTCGTGTCGCGACGTTAAATCAGGTGCTTCTTGGGAGGCAACCCAAGTGATTTTTCTCTCTTTTTTATTTTTCTTCTTAGATCAGGCTCTTTTGAACTAACTGGTTGTGATATTTTTGTAGGAATTGTTGATGCACTGCAGGACTAATACTGGAAAATTTGTTAAGTGTGGAATTGGACCGCTGACCGCGCTCAAAATTCCGCAATCAGCAGAAGCATTTTCGCGAGGGCACAAAATTTTAGCGGACGCGGACATGAAAAGCCCAAAATGTAACCTCTTGAAGTTTCATCCGCGTCCATGGTGGATTTTTCGCTGTCAGTGAACTCTATTAGCGGCCGCACTTACTTTTCCGCTCTCAGCGGAGTTAGTGAAGCAGAAGCTCTTCAAAACAGCCAAGAGCACGGACCGCGGTGGAATTCTGTGGACGCGCCCAGGTAAGTCGATGGGTCCGCCTATTTAAGTATAAATAGGAGAACCCTCCTCCTTTTACCCTTTTCAAAGCTTCACTGCTCAAAACCATTACATCATGTTCATCCCCCTCTCTTTAATCTCCATTATCATCATAGTAACCAAGAGTCAAGTTTCTACTTCAATTCTCACAAGTGGTATGTTAGATTCTATGTCTTAATTGTAGTTATTTATTTTTCTTTTTAGTTAGTTTCAATTTTTCTTTCTAGTTAGGGTTACTACATGCCTAAAATCATAATCATGCTTAATTGATGAAAATAACTGGATAGGTAGTTAATTAGCATGCGTGATGGGGGATGGGGTTAGTCACTTTATTGATTATGCTAAGTGAAAACCCTAGGTTTTAAAGTCTTCGTTAGTGCCCGTTCAATTTGAATTCCGCGGCCACGCCCATAATTCCGCAGTCCCCGTTCATAGGATTTGCTTAGTTAAATATGGATTGAATTTTCGTGGCCGTGATGGTATTTTCGCTGACACCGGCTTGAATTACGCGGCCGTGCTTCAAATTCCGCGGACCGCAGAACTGTGTTTCAAAAAGTTGATACATTAGGTCCGCGACCGCGTTCGTTGTTACACGGACAGCGGTGAAACCTTCGCGGTCGCACCCAAATTTATGCTGTCAGTGGTGGTCCATCTTCAGAGACTGGGTAGTCTGAACCCCAGCCTCTCACGACCGCAGCTCTTTTTTTCGCGGACAGAGGTGGCCAGTCCGCGGCCACGTTGCTTTTTCTGCTGACAGCGGTCCACTATGCTTTGACACTATAATCATTTATATGCTTTCATTTGATACTTAATTGAATACCAATACTAATGAAATTTCGCTGATTGTGTATGCAGACAATGGTTAGATCTCGAGGTGGACAAGATTAACAACCAGGGAGGGAAGATTCCTCCCGGGGCCGGGGGAGAGGAAAATAGACAGCACCCCTAGCTCCTAAAAGAATCATTGTAAATAAACAAACCCTTCGGAGACCCACTCCAGAAACTTCGGAGACCAGTGAATATGTCCCCTCCCGGGAGATGTCCGAGGGAGAGTCTTCCCAACACGAGGTTCAATCTCATCCCTTCCGCCTCGTCAATGAACCTACCTCCTCGTCTGAGTCGTCTGATGGCTCAGAAGGAGGTAGTGAGACTTTGACACCCCTTGCCCCAAGTGCAGCATCTCCAGCCTCCACACCAGCCCCGGTATATATTGATAGTGATGATGATGTCCCGGACGACGGGAGTGGTGATGACACCTATACAAGGGGATTGGTGAGATAAAGGAACCCGGTGGTATGGCAAGACTAGTTTGTGAGTGAGAAATCCTACCACAAGTTCCGTGAGTGGTGGCCTCAAAGGTCACTTACATTGAAGAGGGTATTCATTGAGTCGGGACCTTCTACCCCACAACCAAAATATCAAGAAGCACTTCAATGATATAATAGGGTGGAAGTTCTTCACCAGCAACTTGCCGGAGGCCAATGAGTACTTGGTCAAGGAATTCTATGATAATGTCGCCCACACAGAACCGGAAGATCAAAATTTGATGGTAAGACACTGAAAGACTACGCCGGGTTCGATGATGTGGACGAAGACCTCTATGTGGAGAAGGTAGCATTGGATGAGTTAGTCCGCCCTAGGCTTGCTTCAGTGATTTCTCTTCCGGGGACTAATCCAGCTTGGCTGACACCCGGGGTCCCTATCTACAAGAACACTCTGAGCTTCGAAGCGAAGGGGTGGTCTACTTTTGTGTGTATCCGGATGGACCCTAGTACACATGACAGTGATATGCCAGTCTCCCGGGCTATTATTGTGGGGGCTATCATAGTAGGATTTCCGATCAACGTCAGGAATATTATGGCCAGGGTGATTACCAGAACGATTAGCAAGGATGAGAGTTCATATCCTTTCCCAAACTTCCTCACTATGTTCCTAGAGGACCAGGGAGTAAAAAGAAGGGACTTTGACACCAAGGTGAAGCCAAAGAGGCCATTTTCCTGGTACAGCCTTCAGGGTCCGGACAAACCCAAGTCCAAGGGAAAAGCCACCACTTCCACTGACCAGTCAGAAGATCCAGGGGTGGTGGCCACTGGTTCCGAGCCTTCCACTGATGGGGGTTCATCTGTTGCCATGCCACATCCACTCTCCGGGTCATCTACTTCTCTCCCACCATCAGTGCCTTCTTCATCAGCATACCCTCAGACTACTCTGAGGGTTAATCAGAGTTTGGTCGGCAACAACAACTGGATGCAGGTAGCTATATCAAAGCTATATACCTTATCTAATGCAGTAGAAGCTCAGGCAGTTCCAGCACAGCTTCAGATGCCTCAATCAGTGGAGGAATCATTGAAGAGTATTCTTGACAACCAACAGAAGATTCTAGAGTCTCTGGGTGTGCATGCAAAGGTAATCAAGAAGCTGGGTAAACAGGTTAGGAAAGTGAAGAAGGGTCAAGAACAGTTGAAGAAGGAAGTGGCAAAGCTTGCTTCCGCTGGCGACATTCCTCTAGATATCCTTATGGGAGAACCTTCCTCTGCAGCACTGATGGCTCAACAAGCACAGATACCAGAGCGGGAGACTGACAGAGAGCCGGTGAAAAGAGTGGTAATTCCCCAGACATAGGACTTGGAGATTGAGATGGAGAACCCCGAGGGGGTGATGATTCTCGACAGCCACGGGACCCAGCTTGTGACCCCATGCAGACAGAGGAATCATAGGGACTTTTCTTTACTCTCTACCCCTCCCCTATTCTATTTTTGCTTTTAGCATTGACGGCAATGCTAATTTTTAATTGGGGGGTGGCCCTATTTTGATGATGATTTGGATGATTTGGTCTGTAATAACCTTGATACTACTTTTTATTTTTGTTTACTTATCGTACTTTATTTTCGTACTTTTTATTTTGGTATGTATATAAAGTTACCTTTCCATGTATATATTCATTCCCCTTTTATGTATATTCGTTTCAATCCCCTATTGTACATATTCATTTTACTTTATAACTTCTTTTATAATTTTCCTCAATAGTTTAACTTCTTATTTCCTTTAGTAGCTTCTTTTTGAATTTATAGCTTCTTTTTACATTTTCGTGATCAATAAGCCTTTGGTTTTCTTAATGCTACGATTCTTTCCAAGGGTGAAATTTGTGTGAACGGGTGGCTTTTTCCAACGATGGATGGCGTGACAACCTTCTTAAGGGATTGAGCCTGTTTTTCTTTTTTGTTTTGATATATGGTAGTAATGAATAAAATTGACTCAAGTAAGCTTCACTTGGCACCAACACATCTTCCCTCGACCTCATGGTTAGAAGCAAGTTGTAGACGAGACTAGCTCTAGTTGTGACCCTTAGAATCTTGAGTTGACTAAATCTATCATCAAGTGGTTTTCGTGGCCATATGTGAGTTTCAATCGTAGCTAGGGTTGTTGTGGGCCCTCGACTCTATTCTCTTTAACATTCCAGTTTCTTGAGAGGTGAGGTTTGAATTGCAAGTCCAAGTTCCATGCCAACAAGTCTAGAACTTGCCCCGAATGTTTTTTCTAGGAGAAATTCTAAGTGTAGCTCAATTTGAGAAGTGATTATAGGTTCTCCTTGGTCCCATTTGAATTTGAAAACTTCCATAGCCTACCATTATGATATCCTTAGTCAACCCTTTTAAGCCTAAGCCTTTTTCGTTCAATAACCGCATTACAAGCCTTCATCCGTTCAATAATGACCCTCTCTTGTCACCCAATCTTTCCTTAGCATTCATATTGAACAATGGTTAAAAACATAAGTTTGGGGGAGAAACAAGGAAATTCAAAGTGATGAAAGTTCAAAGAACAAAAAGACTTGATGAAAAGGAATGGCAAAGAAAGGGATGAAAAGCCAAAAAGAAGCATGTCAAAAGAAAAGAAAAGGTTGAAAGAATTCAAGAAAACAAGGTTGAAAAGCTTTGAATGATGAGAAAAGGAGAAAAGTGATTGTAATATAGAAGAAAGAGCGACAATGTGTCTCTCTAGTTCCCCCAAGGAAGAAGAAAATGACTCAAAGAGTCAAGAAAGCATAAGCCGAATTGAAAAAAATGGAGTGCTTAAGGAAAGATGATACCATCATAGTTAATTATGTACGACCTTGATCCAAAAATCCTTCATTACATCCTGCTAAAGCCCTATAGGATTTCAAGTTGAGCGAGCTTACATTAGTGATTATTTACATGAGGGGCGAGCTTATGGTACTTAGAGCCGGACTTGTGGCATTCTTTTGAGAGTGATGAGCGCACTTCTTGTCAATCCCAGTTTTGAGTGTACATTATATAAGGTGAGATGAGCTCATGTAGAGGAGAGGAGAAGGCGTCTGGGATCCACAGTGACCTACGTGAGAGAGCGAGTCCCTTTGATGAATTGAGTCAACTCTTGAATCTTTTGTGTCACACTAGACCTATGGAACTCAAAAAGTCATTGCATAATGTGGTCAATAATGCATTTGTGTTGAGGGTAATTGTTAGTTCCAATTGAAGCTTGATGAAGGTACTTTAAGACAACTGAAATTCTACTTTCTTTGTCTTATGGAGGTGGTAATTACCTTGTTTGCTTGAGGACAAGCAAAAGCTTAAGTTTGGGGGAGTTGATAACTAGGGATTTTAGCTTACTATTTGCTCTCTTTTGCTTAGGTTTTGGGTCAAAAATACGTTAAGGTATTTCCGAAAACTAACTTAAGGTGCTTATTTGCAGGTTTTGGTCAAAATGAGGCAAAGAAGCCTAAATGAACTCATAAAGGAGTCGAACTTGCACAAGCCCAAAGAATGGAACTGGAGCGCTATCAGCGTTATTATTACACGACCGCATAAAACCCTCCGCCAAGACAATTAAAAATATGTTGTAGCGAAGTGATGTTCAGAGAAGATGCAGCCAAGTACTAACACTTCCACTGACCGCAATACAAAAGTGCAGCCGCGAAACCATTGGCGCGGCCCCGAGTGAAATTACGCTAAGAGCGGATGATCAAGAATCAGAGACTTTGCAATCTTGGGCCAAGAAAAGAATGCAGTCCGCGTCATTTTTACGCGGTCGCGAAGCCACCTGACGCTGAGGCGGTTGATATTCCGCTGGGAGTGAGAGTAGGGGTTCAGAGAGTTGCAAGTGAAGTTAAATTGCAGAACGCGATCCACGAACGTTTTACGCGGCCGCGGTTGAAGACAACGCGGACGCGACTGTATTTACGCGGTCTGCGAAACAAACTCCAGCCCAGATCCAAGTAAATAAAAATGTGGATCGCTCCTTATTTCGCAGCCGCGGATGACTAAACGCGGACGCGCCCGTTTTACGCTGATAGCGGAACCTCCGTAGGGATATTTTTGTCCAGTAATTTCAGTTGTGTATAAATAGATCTTTTTCACATTTTTAGGTTATCTTTTGTATTAGGGAGCTCGTGAACAACATCACTTTACCACTTTGAGTAATTTTAGAGTAGCTTTAGCTTATAACTTTAGATTTTATTCTTGTAATTAACTTTTATGGCTTATATTTCATCTCCATCTTTGATTTCTACCTTAATTATGAGTAGCTAGACCCATTAGCTAGGGTTGTGACCCAACCCTAGTGTGGTTATTTAATGGGTCTTCAATTTTAGGGCTTATTTATTTATGGGTTAGTGATATTTAGCTTGTTTCATGCTTTATCTGTTGAATTGGTGGTTGCAAACACCGATTAGTGCCTTTTTGACTAGGGCACTTCTTGAGAAAGAGGGCCCAAGTCTAGGTAAAATAGGCTAACAATGAATTGAGGTGAATTCAAGAGATTTATATCCCCAATTAAAGGGTTAAACCTAGAGATAGTAATACCCGACTTGAGCCAATTTCACTTGCACTGTTTGAACACCCAATTAGGCTTGAGAAAGCCAATTCGTGCAAACTCACTCGAACTACCAAGAGGTATAGAGTGACTAATTAAGTGTGAGATTATATCTCGACCCCAGATACAACAAACTTGTCCTAAATTCTAGACCCCATTAGATACTCACGTAGGTGTGAGTCACTTCCCTAGTGCTTTTTATTAATTGAGAAAACTCCTAAAAAAAACATTATACTTGGATTATTTTCAGCAATTAATAGTAATACAATTAGAATAGAATCAAACACACTCATGGTTAGAAGTGTAATTAAAGACAACACATATAGATAGATTAGATAGAAACCAAACTCCCAACCAATAGTAAATCCATGTGGATATCGATCTCGCCCTTTCGGGTAAAAGCTACATCGACCACTCCTCGCCATTATATAGTGGTACAGAGTTGGAGTCAACCATTGGTCAAATAAACACAAGTGAAAGATCATTTTCAACGTCTTTCAACTACCTTCGAGATCCTCTGTAGGTATAACATGAAACTGAACCCAGAAGAAGTGCGCTTTTGTAACGACCCGGTCGGTCGTTCCGAGAATTTTAGCCTCGTTTCCCCTATTTCTGCTTAGTTTGTGTGGTTCATCTCTTTTGTGTTGTGTTGGATTGGTTGGCTCGGGTTCGGAGTGATTGTGGAGAGAAATGAGACACTTAGTCTCTTAAGTTTGGTTATTTAGTGAAAAAGTCAACCGAAAGTTGACTTATAGGTAAATGATCTTGGAATTGGGTTTTATGGTTTGAATAGCTTCATTAGGTTATTTGGGACTTAGGAGCGTGTTCGGAATGTTATTCGGAGGTCCGTGGTAGAATTAGGCTTGAATTGGCGAAATTGGATTTTTGACGATTTCCAGTCGGCAGTGGAAAATTAGCTATCGGGGTCAGAATGGAATTCCGGAAGTTGGAATAGGTTCATAGTGTCTTTTGTGATGTGTGTGCAAAATTTCAGGTCATTCGGACGTGGTTTGGTTGGTTTCGGCATCGTTGGCGAATTTCGGAAGTTTAGAAATCCTTAGGCTTGAATTCTTGGTTAATTTGGTGTCTTGATGTTGCTTTGAGTGTTCCGAGGGTTCAACTAAGTTCGAGTGATGATATATGATGTGTCGGTATATTTGTTGAGGCCCCGAGGGGCTCGGGATGATTTTGGGTGGTCATCGAAAAGTTTGGACTTGAGAGATTTCAGTTGGTGCTGGTGGTTCTGGTTTTCTGCACCTGCAGAAGGGAGATCGCAGATGCAGAGGTCGCAGGTGTAGTATGGGAGTCGCAGGTGCAGAGTTGGAGGCCTAGGGGATTTTCTATAGAAGCGGGCAAGTGACCGCACCTACGAGCCCGCAGGTGCGAAGTGGTGACCGCAGATGCGGAGCGAGCTGGGTAAGTAATTTCTGTAGATGCGGATTATTTCCGTAGATGCGGTGGTCGCATGTGCGAATAATGGACCGCATGTGCGAAGAATGGACCGCATATGCGGTTTAGCTGGGCAGAAAGTATATAAGGTCCCCTTCGCGAATTTTCTTATATTCCACCAATTTTGTAGACGTGTTTGGAGCTGTTTGAGGGATTTTGAAGAGGGATTCAAGGGGAAACACATTAAGGTAATATTTTTGAACCTAATACTCGATTCTATGGTGATTTTCAGTTAATTAAGCATGAAATTTGTGGGATTTAATGGTAAAAATTAAGGGGTTAGGCTTGGAAATTTGAAGGTTTGATTTGGGGATTTGAGGGGTCATTTGTCATCGGATTTTAATGTATTTGGTATGTATGGACTCGTGAGAGTACAATAATTTTATTTTATAATTTTTTATCGTATTCCGAGACGTAGGCCCAGGGGTTGGGTTTGGCCAATTTCGGGAATGTGATGTAATTTGATAATTTTGATGTGGGCTTCGTTCCTTTGGCATATATTAATGATATAATATTGATTTTGGTTAGATTCAGGGAAATTTGTGACCGAGTAGACGGAGTAGAGTTTTGGCTTGATTTAGGTAAGTAACGCTTCCAAACTTGGTTCTGAGGGCTCGAAACCCCGAACTACGTGTTATGTGATTAGAATTGAGTGACGCACATGGCAAGTGACGGGCGTGCGGGCGGGCGTCGTAAGACTTGTGTCCTGGTTCATCCCATGGCACCATTTATTGGTTCTCTCTTGTTGATATTTGTGCTTCTGTCAATGTGACTGATGTGAACATTGCTAGAAATCAGGCTAAATGATATGGTAAGGCTTCACGCCGATATTGTGGAGACCCGAGTGGTCATCTTAATGCGAACATTGCTAGAAATCATGCTAGATATTATGTTAAGGCTTCACGCCGATGTTGTTGAGACCCGAGTGGGCGTTTATTGATGTCATCTCATGTGTTTCATTGATATTATATACTCAGTCTTGTCATTGCATATCATATCGAGTCTTAGTATCAATAATTGTTGTTTTGCATATTATATCATTGATTCGGTCCAGTTCATGCATTGTGAGCCCATATGAGCGAGACTGGAGAGTGATGATTATGCCTGGATCTGGCTTATGTTAGCGCTTGGGATGTAAGAGCCCCTCCGGAGTCTGTAATACACCCCTAGTGAGCGCAGTGATATTTGAGGGATGAATCTTCCGTGGACATGGATCTTGTCCAAAGTGTTTATATTTTGAGGGATGGATCTTCCATGGACATGGATCTTGTCCGAAGTGTTTATATTTGGAGATGGATCTTCTCCATGAGGCTGGATTTGCCTGTTTTCATCGGCTCTGAGCGAGTGATGTCCGTGATGTGTATACGTATTCTGGGATGGATCTTCCCTGGGCCGTTGAGCCATATACAGTACCGAGTGGCCTCAGTACTGAGTGACTTATGTCTGATGTGTATATATTCTGGGATGGATCTTCCCTAGGCCATACGAGCCATATACAGTACTGAGTGGACGAGTATATGAGAATGGGAGCATATTGTGCATTTCATATTGTTGATGCATTGACATCATATATATATATATATATATATATTAAATTGTTCAGAATTGTACTTGTCTTATCACCTTGAGCTATCTAGTCAACTGAAAGCATGCCTAAATTTCTGTACCTTAATTATCTTATAAATGTGGAGGTTTAGTCTGTCACTACCTCTCAGCCCACAGTTTGGGCTTGTTACTTACTGAGTTGGTGTACTCATGTTACCCCTTGCACCTTGTGTGCAGATTCAGGTATCTCAGGTCACGGTAGTGCCGGCTAATCTTTGATGCGGTTCATCTTCGGAGAGAGAGCGAGGTAGCTGCTTGGCGATCGCAAACCCGCCTTTCTCCTTCCCTGTCTTCCTTATGTATTTTGTTAGTTATTTCTCAGATAATTGTTTGTCTTGATGTATTTTTTGCACAGTTGTAGTATGGCTCATGACTTAGTGACACCAGATTTTGGGATTCCTCTCTTTTTATGGTATTTTGAATTTGATTTTTATCTTTTATTTCGGTCTCTCTGATGGAAAAAAGTCAATATTTAAATATTTTTATGATAGAAAGCGAATTGGTTAAGAGTGTAGGCTTGCCTAGTTCCACGATAGGTGCCATCACGACCGGGTTGGTTTTGGGTCGTGACAGCTTTTGGCTTAGCTTCAGGTAAGTTTTTAGGTTTTCTCGTATCTAATAGAGGAATTGAAGTAAATCATGCGCAAATTAAAGCTATTGAGAAAATACCTGATGTACTCACAAGAAATAAAGAGGTGCAAAGATTGACATGTAGGATTGTAGCTCTGGGAAGATTCATTTCAAGATCTTCAGAGAAAAGTTTTAAATTCTTTTCAGCACTAAAGAAGCAAAATCAGTTTGAATGGACTGAGGAATGCCGACAAGCCCTTAAAGATTTGAAGGCGTATATATCAAATCCTCCCCTACTGTCTAAACCAAGGGATGGAGAAAGACTATATGTATATCTTGCAGTTGCAGAAGTAGTTGTAAGTGCAGATTTATTAAGGGAAGACAAAGGTAAACAATCTCCTATTTATTATGTCAGTAAATCTTTATTAGATGCTGAGACTAGATATCTCATCTAGAGAAACTTGTTTTAGCATTGGTCATGGCAGCTAGAAAATTGAGACCATATTTTCAGTGTCATCTTATCTCTGTAGTAACTTCATATCCTTTAAGGAATATTTTACATAAACAAGAATGTCAGGTAAATTAGCCAAGTGGGCAATAGATTTAAGTGAATATGACATTATTTATCAAGATAGGACGGCAATAAAGTCTCAAGTTTTAGCAGATTTCGTCGCAGATTTTAATACAAAAATAATACCTGAAGTAGAAAAGGAATTATAAATTTCTGCTGGAGCTAATCCAGGAACATGGACTTTATTTATTGACGGCTCTTTAAATGTCAAAGGAGCCGGTTTGGGTATTGTCTTAGTCCCACTCTCAGGTGAAAGTATAAGGCAAGTAGTTAAATGTTACCCTATTACTAACAATGAAGTAGATTATGAAGTTGTAATTGCAAGTCTAGAACTAGCATGAGAAGTCTCCATAGAGCAAATCGTGATTAAAAGTGACTCTCAACTGGTAGTCATGCAGGGGACTTATACTGCTAGAGAGGCACGAATGCAACAATACTTGGAAAAGGCACGAGAACTGGTCAGGCAATTCCAATCATGGAAGATCGTGCAAATACCCAGGGAAAAAAACACAGAAGCAGACACGTCAGCTAACCTTGCTTCAGTTGCAGAAGTAACGAGTGAAGAAAATGCTATTGTAATACATTTATTTCATTCAGCACTTGACAGGATAAATACGAGGTAAGCTTTAATAATTTAACCTGGGATTGGAGAAACGAGATTGTTAATTTTTTGCAGTATGGGATCGTGGTAGAAGGCAAGAAAGAATATCAAGCGCTTCGACGAAAAGATGCTCGCTATTGTCTAATCTGAGACAATTTATATCAAAAAATGTTCGGTGGTCCTTTATCAAGGTGCCTTGGACCCAATCAAATAGAGTACGATGATAGAAGTACATGAAGGACATCACGGAAATCACACAGGTGGCAGATCTTTACTCAAAACACTAATCAGAGCAGGGTACTACTGGCCTAAAATGGACGAAGATGCGAAAAGTTTTGTAGCACTATGCTAAAAATATGCATCGACCTGCAGAGTTCTTACATACGGTTATTTTCCCATAGCCATTTATGAAATGGAGAATGGATGTAGTAGGGCCTTTACCACAAGCTAAAGGAAAGGTACGATTTTTATTAGTGTTAATAGATTACTTTTCAAAATGGATAGAGGCAGGAGCTTTCAAACAGGTACGAGAAAAGGAGGTAAAAGATTTCATCTGGCGAAACATTATATGCCAATTTGGACTTCCAAAGGAAATCGTATGTGATAATGGCCCACAATTTATTGGCTCGAAAATCACAGAGTTCTTTCAAAGTTGGAAAATTAAATGAATAACATCTTCTCCTTATTATCCCATGGAAAATGGTCAAGCAGAGTCAACAAATAAGATTATCATCAACAATTTGAAGAAGAGGTTAGAAAAATCAAAAGGGAATTGTCCTAAGGAATTACCAGGAGCAATATGGGCTTATAGAACTACAACAAAAACAGTCACGAGAGAAACTCCATTTTCACTTGTGTACGGTTCAGAGGCTTTAATCCCAATTGAAATTGGAGAGCATAGCAAGAAATTCACATTGGCAACGAAGGAATCAAATGATAATGAGTTAAAAAAAAAAATTAGACTTACTCGAGCAAACAAGAGAGGCAGCTTTAATACGGATGGCAGCACAAAAATAAATCATAGAACGATACTACAACAGAAAGGCTCAAGTAATTCAAAATTGGGGACTTCGTTCTTAAAAAGGTTTTTCAATCAATGAAAACAACAGGAGTAGGAAAGTTAAATCCAAATTGGGAAGGACCCTATAAAGTTTGAGGTATCGTTGGAAAAGGTGCCTACGAGTTAGAAACCATGGATGGCAAGGTCTTACCCTTTAGTTGGAATGTTGTTCATTTAAAAAAGTACTATTTCTAAGCAAAAGAAAGTACCCACGGTCAGGTATCATTCATTTACGATTTTTGTTTTCACAGTTAAAATTATACTAACAATTTTAGATGATAGGCAAAAAGCTAGCTCACACCAAATGATGATATTAGAACTGAAAGACACGCGGAAACAACATTATTCCCGGTCTAGGGTTGCAACCTTTCTAATGGAAATAGTAAGGGTTAAGCAGTCATCATCTAAATTATATATACCTCCGAGTCCTGTATGTTTTTCCTTTTCAGGAAATGGACCACATATAAGGAATAATCAAGTGCTCGAGATTTCATACTTCAAAGCTCAAACACTTGGGGGACATTATTATATATACATATGAGAGGCAAAAAAGACTAGAAAAATCCAGAATTCAAGTCAAAGCCTAAGGTCTACTCAACAAATCGAAAGTTAAGAGCGAAGTCAAAGAGCCAAAAATGCAAGCCTAGTTCAAAAACCTATGAAGAATACACTCGTGGGTGTAAACTTCCAAATCTTACAAATTATTAGGTTAAAGGCAATATTTAGTCACCGGTTGCAAGATATACCCTTGAATTTTTTACAAATCTGTTGTAAAAGAAACATTTAGAAAGAGTTATAGATGATACTTGAATACATGTAAAGTATTATGTAATTTGGAAGTTCGAATGATACAAAACTTTCCTCAAAAGTTACTCAAGGAAACGTGTGTGTTCCTATTTCTTCTTTCATATGTTTACAGCATTATGAAGTTGAGACGTCTTTTTCATTAAGTGTCGTTCATAAAAGGTACCTCTTTTATAAATCGTGCTTGTTTCAAAAAGACATGAAGTAATAAAGCATTTTTTAATGCATAATAAAAGGTTAATACAGAAACTTGAAATAAACTATCACAGTAGTTGAACAAAAACTTAGGAGATGAAAAACTATCACAGTAGTTGAACAAAAACTTAGGAGATAATATTATAATGACTTGGTTAAAACTAAGTATAAACTTAGTTCCAACCTGTTTTTTTTATACAAAAAAACCCCAAAATGGACTAGGGGTATGATTTTCCAAAACATTACCCCCAAATGGGACCGGGGGTAAACCTCCTATTGTTCCACCAAAAAACAAAACAAAGAACACTTCAAACTTTTTCACTTTCACTGTGGGGCAGATTGGCTTCATCACCAGATGGAAGAGTAACTTGAGCAGGGGAAGGTTGAGAAATAGCTTCACTAGGATTGATTTCATCACCTTCGGGAACATCAACCTTAGGTGAAGAAAAACTTTGACTCTGTCGGATCTTTTCAACTGTTTCTCTAGTCTTTGCAATCTCAGCTTTTAAGCCAAAGCCTTCCTGTCTTACTTCCATTAATGTTTCGAGGTGAGTGTTCAGAAAAGCCCAGTTAACATCAACAACTGCTTTATCTTCAAGGGCCTCGTAGTATTTTTCCCACTGCTGAACTTCAGCATTTAATTCATCATTCTCGTTCAAGGCTGCATCATAAGAAGCCTGCAGGGGGAAAGAGATTTCTCCAAAAATTTAACCTTGTCTAAGGAGACACGAAAATCTTCCTGAGTTTGTGTGAGCATATGAACAAGCTCCCCAGAGTAAGTTTCCCTTTGGTTCAGAAAATCCTTTAAGCTCTTAATCTCTTCAGAAGCCTTGGTTTGTTTAGCAAATAAAGACTCAAGGAGATTCTTATCTTTGCCCGTCTGGTTCGATGAGGCTTTTTCAATCGCCAATTCCGCTGCCATAACCTTAACTTGCTGCTCCAAGGTACATTTTTCTTCTTCTAAAACCTCCATCTCAAGCTGAAGACCCTCGAACTGCTCTTTCCAATTATCTGCCTCAGAATGGTAATCATTCATCAATTGCTCCGCATGGACAATCCTTTTCATCATCGCCGTACTGATGAGATTGATCTATACAATGAAAAGGGGAATGTGATATCAGTAAATAAAAAATCCCATAAAACAAAAAAAAATAGTTTATACCTTCAAGGATGAATGCACAATATCGTTCATCCATGTTAGAGAGCCGTGACTTTCTAGTTTTGAATTCTCAACTGGCCAATCAAAGGTTTTAGCCATACGTCATCTTGGCATGATTTCTTCAAAAGATTACCATCGGCAGGAATCTCAATGGTAACTTGTTACGACAGTAGGAGCAGTTGAGGAAG
This sequence comes from Nicotiana paniculata, assembly GCA_005239505.1. Classification (NCBI taxonomy): domain Eukaryota; kingdom Viridiplantae; phylum Streptophyta; class Magnoliopsida; order Solanales; family Solanaceae; genus Nicotiana; species Nicotiana paniculata. The sequence continues at coordinate 5,561 of MDKI01063371.1, read as the reverse complement.
TCAAAATAGCCACGGGCGGAGCAGTGGCAGCAGCAACAGGTACGGATAACTGAGGTTCAGTTGGAGCAGACACAGGAAAAGAGGCAAGAGGCGTTTCCTCATAAATAAAGCCAAAGTTTTCTTCATCAAACCCTCGAGAAAAGAGTTGTTCTGTAGAGTCACGGGTTGCAGCAGGCGTCTCTTTTTCAAAACTTACTAAGGTGGCATTTTTAGGCTCAGGCACGGGAATAGAACTAGGAGGGGGAGTAGTTTCGTCATCAAAAACAACTCGTCTCCTAGCTCGTGGCTTACGAACCAACGAGCCTTCATCTTGCTCTTCTTCATCCTCTTCTTCATCCTCAGAGTTATGTGGTCTATCAGCTTTTCTTTTTGACGAAGAACTTAAGATTATCTCTTGAGCCTTTGATCGAGAGATCCTTGAAGCAGTGATTGAAGCAGCACTTACACCTCGAACGGGAAACCCTAATAAATAAAGGGGTCAATAAGTTCCAAAGTAAATATAGAGGCAAGGAAGAAAGTGAAAGAGAAAATTACCGTGAGTTTTCACTTTCCATCCAAATCTGTTTGAAAGGTATTTCCAAGACATTCTTCCATTGAATCAACTATTAACAATTTTACTACCCAACCAAGGAAACTGGGAATCTCCTCAACAGTTCCCATGGTTGCTGAAAAATAAAAGTAAAACAGTTACGAGAATTCATATTCTTCATAAAAAGAAGAGAAATAAAAGGAAAACTTACGTGCAAATTTTCACTTCTCAGAGAAGGACATGTTCTCTTCACCTACTAACCCACTAATAGGAGAAGCAACAAATCGAGCATACCATCCATGATCTTTGTCGTCTTCAGGACTGACAAAAACTCTCTTACTCCTTGCCACGAGAGTAAAAATCCCATGACCGAATAATTTGGGAGAGTAAAGATGGATCAGATGGTATAAGGTGAAGGGTAAAGAAGCTATATTTGCTAAGTATCTAAGGCATTCCACATCCCTCCATATAATAGGACCAATTTATCCTAAACACACATCAAAGAAACGACAAAACTCAATAATGACTGGATCAGTAGGTGGCCTAAAACCTAATGTGAAAGGATATGTACACACAAAAGAAAAACCATCTTTAAGGAAGTGATCCTTTGATTCTCATTGGGAACTAGAACTGGGAAGTCAAATTTTCAATAACAATCTCTATGCACAAGAGAAACTATACCTTCAGTGATCTGGGAAGGGTAAACATCAGCACGATTGTGAGAAGTCATGAAAGTAACATGATTTTTAATTGACTCGCTATTAGTGACAAAGGAAAGTTCAGCGGGGATAATCTCGTCTATAGTAGGCTCACGAAGTGGTTCACTAGAATCCCTACTTCTAGTAGAAGATCTATGTGAAGATGAAGCCCTAGTTCTAGAAAATGATGGAGGAGTAGTGCTGGATTGAGAAGAAGATCCACGAACAGACACTGACCCTAAACTGCGTAACCTACCACCTCTCCTACTCCTAATAGGAGCAAAAGAAGGGGGAAGTTCATCTACAATAACAACTTTTTGGGGATCAAGATTCGAAGAAGACATAGTTGTATGATGTAGTAATACGAGTAAGTTGTGAATGAAAAAGAAAGTTTGTCGTAGAAGCAAAGGCAAAGGATGTATTTATATGCATAAGCAACCGCCATATAAAGAAAGTAATGATGGAAACATCATTATGAAAATTGTCACTTTGTGACTGATGCAGCCGCAAAAAAGCCCTAAAACCCGTTGAAAAGTTGCAGAGCAAATCGATGACTGCCACGTGTTACATGCATTAAATGGAAGTGACATACGACACGTCGATTTATAAGAAGATACAATGGTACAAATGAAACGACGACAAAAAGTACCAGCCTTAAATAAGATCCACTCCCCAAATATTCATTTGCTGAATAATTGGTAAGTGGGGGGGGGGGACTATCTGTGTTGGTAAAAATAAATATTACATGTGGAATTAATTATGTGATTGACATAGTAAGACACGTGGATCATTAGAAAAGCGAAAGCTAGAGAGATACATTGAAAGAGATACGAGTCTTAATCGGTACGAGCAAATCACTCATAAGATGATAAGAAACGGACATTCAAGTCTCTTTAGAGAGTTAAGGAGGCACCGGTAGAATGAACCAAGACAGAAAAAGAGGTATATTCATAGATCTTCAATTAATGACCACAAACGCTACAAAATCTTCACGAAAAAGTTACGATTACCAATTATAACGTTTCATTAATGATATTAATGCTCATTATGGCGCAATCATTAAAGTGTGTAGACGTTGTACTTGAAGATCCCTATATAAGGGAAATGAATGTTATTTGTATGGACACGTTCTGATTACTATTGGAATATACTTATTTACTTGCGCCTTTCTACTGATTATTTTTCCATTTCTTATTGTTATTTTTCTTTCTTATTTCTGTGAGAATATTGAATTTCTTGATTATTAGTAGCCCGAGTACTTCTAAGAATAAGCTTTGGCTGAGAATCTAATTATTTGGTTAAACAGTTCTAGAAAAAGAAGTATTTTCATAATTATATTTAGCATTATAATTATGTGGAGTAAATTTCATATTTCTCTATGTGATATTGGCTTCTCTTTGCAGGAATTTGAAATATATTTTGGTTAAATTCATAATATATGTGGTTACTTTGTGTTAGTTTATTGATATGTTGATAACATGATAGTAGTTCATGTACGCTATTAATCGTGACTAGTCTTACGTTACGCGCTTTGCGCGTGTACACTATGTCAATGAGTAAAAGACTTTTTAAGAAGCATATATATATATATATATATATATATATATATATATATATATATATATATATATATATTCTAGAAAATGATGAATATTGATCCTATATTTATCGCTTAGTAAAACAATAAACTACTCCAATAGAAGTTCTCAATTTAAGTCAGTATATTCAACTGAAATTTATTCTTGTTAATTAAGGAAAAGAATAAATATAGTTTGTCACTATGAAATATACTTTTAATATGTACCATTTAAAACACAAGTAGATTTCTTCTAAAATAAAAATAAAAAAAATTTCTCCAAACAAAACAAATCGGCAACCCCAACTTGTTTTTTTTTAATTATTAAAATAAGAACTTTTATTGATAAACTACATACTGTTAGTACATATAGTTTTCCCAGCCATCCCATTGAGATCGATACTGTGTTGAACATGAAATAAGTTAAAGTTTGTAATAGCATTAACATTGCCCATGCTAGCTAGGTTTTTACAAGCTTCTTCTGAAACAGACCTAAGATAAACTTTTCCTTCTACATCATCTTTCATTGCAGTCTCTACCACTGGAGGAGGTGCATGTAAGATGACTGATTTATTCATGTTACGTAGCTTGAGACCATCTTTTGCCAAGAGATGTACCGCTCCATTACGAAAGTTATGCCTGAGTAACGGGTACCCCAATTGAGCTATTGACCACCTGCATGAATCAATAATGTGTTTGTAAATATGATGACCAGTGTGCGTTAAATTTATTACCTCTGTGGAGTCGGTTTCGACTTCAATTGGTTGGAGCTTGTATTGGATTGCTAGGCGCAGACCCTCTTCCAGTGCCATTAGTTCTCCTTGTGTGTTGTTTGTGACCTTTGTGTATCTTTGATATCCTAGTATCCATCGGCCTTGGCTATCTCTAATTATACCTCCCAGCCCACTCATTTTTTTTGTTTTTATCATAGGCACTATCACAATTAAGCTTGTATGAACTTTCAGTAGGTGGGTTCCACGAGATTTTGATAGTGCGTTTATTAAGATTTGGGTGTATATTTCCCGTTAAATTTTTGAATTCAACAGCCTTCATGAGGGTTAGAGCTAGTGAGATATCCTTTGATTTGTTATTGATGTTGTTTGAGTTACGATTAATCCAGATATGCCAAATTGCAAAAAGAAAGATGTCATCGCAATTCAGGAATGAGTAAAGTTTCTTAGGCTTCATGAGCCTAATTGAGTCCAGCCAGTGTATCTCATTTGAGTTTATAGGCTCTGTGTCAAAATGTTCCCAGAACCTCTTGACTATGGGACAAGTCAAAAAGATGTGTTTGATATTTCTTTGTCTTTCCTGCATGTAGGGCATAGTTCATCTATGTATATGCCTATGTGATGTAGATAACATCTACTGGGTACTTTGTTATGATAACAAAGCCATAGAAGATAGGTGATTTTCTTTGGGATTTTTTCCCTCCAAATCCATGAAAAACTAGTGTTGGTATTTTTGTTGGGGTGGAAGAAGCTTAAAGCTGTTTTTTGGCTAAATAAGTCGTTGCTCGTTAGGAACCAATACTGGATATCTTGATTAGAAGGGGTTTTAACCCCAACTTCAATACTATGTCAAAATAGAAAACACATGTGTCTTTTAGTTAATGATCTCCACCGGAGGATTTTTATTTAATTTAGGCAAGGGATCTATACGAATATAATTTACATGATTTAAATTTCTAAATATTATGAGTTCTTAGCTAATTCCAATAAGGAAATGAATTAATTCATAGGCCTAAATATTAGAGAAAATAATTAAATGACTATTTTGTCTTTGAAGGGTAAAAAAGACGAACGACATTTCGCTAAGGGCCTTCTGTTGGACTTTAAGCATTGGGCTTAAAGACTTTAAGCATTGGGCTTAAAAGTCTAAGAGTGTGAATTGGGAAATGGTGGGAAATAAAATGGAGGAAAATGAAAATTTGAATCAAGTGAGCTTTTGTCATGAATTTTGTACCACATTGGTGAAAGACAACTACACTTGTGTGTATAAATATAGGATCACTTCTTAGAGCTATTAAAAGGAGTTGAAGAGGATGTATCCTCGCGCCGTCGCCGTCGCCGCCGCTCGCTCGGCTCGGCTTCGGCTTCGGCTTCGGCTTCGGATTTGGATTTGGATTTGTCAAATGATCGATAAGATTATTTTTTTTGACAAAGTTTATTTAATAATTAATTAAATGTCAGTCAGTTCATTAACGGAATTAACTGAAATCCAAAAATGTTGTCTTTGTTAAACGTTGTTTTCCTTCCTGAACAGACACTTTTTCCTGAACAGACATCACACCTCTTCCAATAATTGCCTATAAATTCTGAGGCATGGCTTCTTTTTCCACTCACTGAAAAAATCGAGAATTTCATTCTGAATACTGCATTCTACTTCGCAGTCTCTCTCTCTCAAATTCGTAAGTATGAGTTTGCTCCGTTCTTTGAGTTTGTTGGTATCCTGCAGTTTGTATTGCCACTGTTGCAGGAACGTTATTCTGTTTCATCCTGGGAAGATTTAATCCATTACCTTGGAAACTTGTAAGGGGGTTAAAATTCCTTAAGGACACACAAGAAAATTGTGGACTCAGAATATTTCTTATCGTTTATATATTTTCTGGTTTCTTCTAACAGTTCTTCTGATTTTCTAGTTTTAACACAGAGGCGATAATAAGCTTAAGGAATTTTAATTAACGTTTCTGGGGTGAAATTTATATTGAACTGTTATATATATTTGGTTTGGAGACTAAAGCCTTGTTCTTTCTACT